>SNQJ01S0166678.1:0-20953 GCA_010110895.2 Picea sitchensis | reverse complement strand
CACATATCGTACACAAGATAATGATGAATAAAACATATGAAAGCACTTCATCCTTCCTCTATTTATTATCTGTTGAATTATTGTAACTTCGAAGAATATTCTACTTATATTTGAGTAATTATTGTATAATCAAATCCCCTTTTGTGGATTGAGCAAGTCGGGTCTTGTATAAGATCAAATCCCATTTTATGGATTGGTCAACATGTATTTGTATGGTGGTAATTGTAAACTCAACCCCTAGTAATTGTAAAGTGGTTTTAGCCACTTCTAGGAGAAGTCGGCTCCACCAAGTGAAGAGTCACAAACCTAGAGCCACCTCACAACTTGTATTTATATGTGAGGATGGTGTCTCATTTGAACACACTCAATCACTCATCTAGTGCACATATCTTGAAGACAATTGGAGTTGCAGGAAGAATTCTAACAAAGGAGAAGAGAGGCACATGCTTGGTCTTGGTTTGTCTTTGGTGTTTTGGGCATAGTCTTGGCATTGTACTGGCAATCTATTATTGAGGAAGTTTGGTTGGGTTTTCTTCCCCATGAGGGTTTCCCAGGATAAAATGTTGTGTACCTTGTGATTGTGTTTCTTTTAGTGATCCTATTTATACTGTTGTTTTGGAAATTCATTTAATGCTCATGAAATTTGGAAATAACCTAATAAAAAGAAGTAAAAAAATAACATGGTATTAAAGCTAGAATGAATAGAGCATATTTCACTAGGTATCTAAATGTTTTTGTTGTCATACAAGGAAATTAGGGATTTTTACTAAAGACAATTTTTTTACCAAAGACCACCTTGGGAAGTGCACCTTTCCCTAGTGCATCTTTTGGAATCTTGAGAAAACCTTTTCAGTGGTTGGATTCTCTGAAAAGTCAAACCATAGCTTTGAATGGTACCAGAAAACCATAAAACTAGGAAACCAAAACTAGTACCAGAAGTACTAGTCCAGAGTTGCACGGGTCAAGTTTCAAGGGGTAAAACTTGGAATTTTCAGAAACGGTCTACTCCAACAAACTCACCTCAGTCCAAAGCATCTCCTAGTAAGTTTAATTTCATTTTCTGAGCACTTCCATTTTCTGGTCATTTTCTTAGCTCGAGGTCAAGATGTCTGTAAGCACCAAGATTGTTGACAAGTTAGAAGGTGTGGAAATTTTTTGTTCCTAGAAGTACATAATTGGACTCATTCTTGAAGATAATGACCTTGTGAAATTCATAAAACAAAATGTATCGGAGCCCGAAGAAGATGAATCCAAAGAGAAGTACAAGAAGGATATGATTAGGGATAAATGAATAATTGCATATTATATTAAATACCACTTGATCCCTCAAGTGTATTCTAATAATAATCCAAAAGATATTTTTTATTCCCTAACCAAAATGTATGAAGGAAGAAACATCAATCAGAATATGAACTTGAGAACCTAACTCAAGAATACAGGAATGAAAAAAGGAGAAATTGTTCAAGACTATTTCTCTAGGGTTTCTCAATTCAAGGAAAATTTAGATGAAATTGGAGACAAGTTAGATGAATATGAACTCGTGATGACAAATCTTAATGGTATCACAAGACCTTGGGATTCCTTCATCCAAACTATTTGTGCAAGAAAAGAGAAACTCCAATTTGACAGATTATGGGAAGAATGTGTTCAAGAAGAAGCAAGAGTGGCTAAACGAGAAGTTGTTATATTAAGAGATGAAGATCAAGACCTAGATGCTCATGCTAAGGGTGGAAAGGGAAAGTCTCATTTTCAAAAGGAGACTCACTTTAATAAAGAGTCTCACTCTCCAAAGAGATTCCAGAAATATCATAAAGGTCAAAGAAGGAAAAAAAAAATCTCATCCTACCAGTGTTATCATTGTGATAATATGGGACACATTGTTAAGAATTGTCCTGCCAAAAGGGAAGAATACAAGAGGATAAATAAAAAAAATACATCATGCCCATGCAACTGAAGATGATGAGCCACCCAAGAAGTTATCTAAATAATATATTGAAGAAAATGTTTCATTTTCCTCTCTCTCAGGATCTGTGACACCTGGAAAGGATACTTGGCTCATATATAGTGGTGCCTCTAAACACATGATAGGTCAGAAGACCACTCTCTCCAATCTTGTAGAGAAAAAATCTTCCCAAAAAGTTTCACTTGGAGATGATTATCAGTACCCAATCAAAGGATTGGGAGAATCCACCTACAAACTTGATTCAGGAACTCCAATGAGAATTAAGGATGTACTCTATGTACCATGTTTGAAAAAGAACTTACTTTCTATTTATGCTCTAGATAAGAAAGGTTTCAGGGTTGCACTCATAGATGGTAAAGTTATTATGTGGTCTGAAGGAAAAATATAGAATATGCAATTGTTATTGGAAAAGAAGAAAGCAGTTTGTACAAGTTAAAGGGTCTCTCAGATGTAGACTTGACTCATTCTAGTGAAATTCCTTGTGAACTTTGGCATAGAAGGCTAGCTCACATCAAATACAAATCCTTACTGTATGTGATCAAGGTAGTTACAGGTTTACCAAAACTAAAGGTTGATCATGAAGGTGTATCCAAGGGATGTGTACAAGGAAAGAACACAAAGAATCCTTTTCTAAAGAGAGACAATAAAGAAGAAGGAATTTTGGAACTTGTCCACTCATATGTATGTGGTCCAATGTCATCAACCTCTCTAAGAGGGTATGTATACTATGTATCATTTATTGATGATTACTCTCGTAAAACTTGGGTATATTTATTAAAGTCAAAAGATGAAGTACTTGGAAAGTTCAAGGAATTCAAAGCCTTGGTAGAAAACATATCTTAAAGGAAAATCAAGAAACTCAAGTCATACAATGGAGGAGAGTACACTTTAAATGAATTTGGAAAGTTTTGTAGAGATGTCAGGATTAAGAGGGAGCTCGCCACTCCCTATAATCCTCGACAAAATGGTGTAGCATAAAGAAATAATAGGATGATTATGGAAGCAGTAAAGGCAAGGATTAATGATAAAGATATTCCAAAGAGATTATGGGATGAAGCAACAAGAACAATAGTATATGTCCAGAATAGATTATCCCATAGTGCACTTGGATTCAAAACCCCTGAAGAAATTCTCACCGAAAATAAGTGAGAAGTAAGCCATCTAAAAGTATTTGGTTGTCAACTATTTGTACACATTCTGAAAGAAAAGAGAACTAAGTTGGATCCTTCAGGAAAGAAGGGAATATTTGTTGGATATTGTGAGGTCTCTAAAGCCTTCAAAACCTACATACCAGGTTATCATCATATTGATATAGGTAGAGACGTAAAATTTGATGAAGATGCAACACTAAAGATATCAAGGAAATGTCAATTAGATGAAGTGTATGAAGAAGAACCTGTAGCTCCCAGAGTTGCAGAACCCATTAAGGAAGTTGCAGTTACCCCTGATGATGAAATTCCAGAAGATCATGATACGATAGAATCTCAAGAACCTACATGTATGACAATCTCTCATAAGAGAAATCCAACTTGGGAGAGAGAACTTATTCAAGATGTAGAGAAGTGAGGTTCTCTAGAAGGAACCATGAGACAAAGAAAGAAGCACAATTCATTCTCTATTTATGTGGCCTTGATGTGTGATTTCATAGATAAGGAACCTACTTGCTTTGAATAAGTCATTCAGAAGAAAGAATGGATGAATTCCATGACAAAAGAATATCGGTCCATTATAAAGAATGATGTGTGGGAATTAGTTCCCAAGCCAAAGAACAAAGATGTGGTATCTTCCAAGTGGATATATAAAATCCAACATGCAGCAGACGAAAGTATTGAAAAATATAAGGCAATATTTGTGGCTCGTGGATTTTCTCAAAAGGAAGGTATTGACCATGAAGAAACATTCGCTCCTATAGAAAGATACATTTCAATAAGAACCATCATAGCTCTTGCAGCCAAAATGAAGTGGAAGTTGCACCAGATGGATGTGAAAACAACTTTTTTAAATGGTGTTATTGAAAAATAAGTGTACATAGAACAACCATAAGGGTTTGAAGTTGAAGATAAAAAAAACTCATGTCTGCAGGTTGAAGAAAGCTTTGTATGGGTTGAAGCAAGCTCTGAGAGCTTGGTATGGAAGAATTGGCAGTTTCCTGATGAGCTTGGGATTTATGAAGAGAAAAGTTGATTATAATATTTACTTCAAGGTTATGAATGACGAGCCAATTTTATTACTACTATATGTGAATGACTTATTATTGACAAGAGAAGAAAATCTCATCACATATTGCAAAAGGAAGCTCACTGCAGAATTTGAGATGAAATACCTAGGCTCGATGCATTATTTCTTAGGTTTTAAAGTTTGGAAGAGCCCAGAGAAGATCTTCCTTAACTAAGGGAAGTATGAAGTTGAAATACTGAAGAAGTTTGACATGTCAGAATGTAAATCCATGGCCATAGCCATGAAGACGAATTTGAAGCTCATGGTTGATACTTCGTCATAGTTAGTTGATGCTACTCTAAACAGAAATATCATTGCTTCATTGATGTATCTGATGAATACCAGACCAAATATATGATTTTCTTTTAAAACCTTGAGTCAGTATCTGGTGGAGCCAAGATGTTTTCACCTTGTAGCCGCAAAGCATGTGATGATATACCTTAAGGGTATGTTGGATTATGGTCTTTGTTATATTGTAGATCATTACTTCGGAATGTATGGTTATACTGATTTGGATTAGGCTGGAAGTGCTTCAGATAGAAAGAGCACTTCATGATGTTGTTTCAGTTTGGGTTCAACCATGACTTCATGGAAAAGAAGGAAGCGATCCAGTGTTTCTCTCATCACGGTAGAAGCAGAGTACATTGCAGCATGCTCCGCTAGTTGTGAAGCCATATGGCTTCAAAAAATTTTGGCAGGACTATTCGATCTGGAGATGGATGCTATCATGATCTTATGTGATAACCAAAGTTATATAAATATGACATAGAACCCCATTTTCCATGATAAGTCGAAGCACATAGAGATATGGTACCACTACATTCATGACATGGTGCAGAATGGAGCTTCAAAGCTCCAATATGTTGGCACAGATGAGCAGGTTTCAAATTTGTTGACTAAGCCTATGTCTCGTGTGAAGTTTGAGTACTTCCGAGACAATCTTGGTGTAGTCCAAAAGGACCTCCCTCGAAAGGGGGAGTGATTTTGATGATACTATGGTATCCTGACCAACAACGAGTAGCTCAGTTAGGATTTTATATCTTACGGGATTGATCATCCTTGGGCAGATCTCGAAGGTCCCGGTATGGATGGTGTTTATGAGTACCTGTGCATGTATATGCCAGTTGTGATCAATAGTGATAGCTCAGTTAGGATTCTATATCCTAGGGAATCTTATGATTCATGGGAATATCCTGAAGGTTCGGTAAGGACGGTCTGTCAGAGTACCATAGATGTCATTGTTGATGCACCTGCCTCATTTTGTTACCGCACATAGATGTTGATGTTATAGTTATAATGATGTTGAGAAAAACTTATGATGATTTATATATGTGCCAATCAATGTTCCAGATTTTGATGATGATGTTTCCCTCTCCTTCTCTTGATGATGTTGTATTGAGTCATGTCAGTAGAGCACCCTTCTCGTTAAGGGGAAGTGTTGAATTATTGTAACTTTGAAGAATATTATACTTATATTTGAGTCATTATTGTATAGATCAAATCCCATTTTGTGGATTGATCAAGTCAGTTCTTGTATAAGATCAAATCCCCTTTTGTGAATTGGTCAACATGTGTAACATCCTCAACCACCAACAGGTCATCCAACGGCACTACTTAGACGCTTCACTTAGCTATGATACCAAATTGTAACGTCCCCAACCACCAATAGCCTGAGCAACACTACTACGCGAAACATTCACACACACACACACACACATATATATATATAACATGCATTTTAATCAATTTAAAACAAATAACACAGATATATTGTTACCATTCAGATTCAAACAAGATTAACAGTAAATTCACATATGCAATGGAATACATGATAGCATTCAAGCTTCACAAAACATGCATAAAATACATAATTCAGCACATCAATGATACGTATCTTTTAGCCGGAGTAAATACACCAACTACGTGAAAACCTTCCACGAACCTCCCAGCCTTAGACCACGCTGCTCATCACGCTCAACAATGGGTCACCCTCGAGCTGGGACCAAGCTCCACCCAGGGCAAGGGAATCCTAGACTAGGCTGGGGTTACAAGCAAACTACACAGTGCAACAGGAAGGATTATATCCAGGAGCCTTCTTACGCCCACTACTCAAAGAATCTCATTCCCCATGTGCATGTTCCACCCGGGAGTATAAACTGTCCATGAAGGTTTAACCTGCATGTCGGTCCATGGGTTTACCCATGTTTAGGCCCTTTTTGTAATGTATAAATAAGTAGCTAGGCGATGTATGGAGAGAGACCTAAGTTGGGTTTGTTCATATTGAGTGTTGGGAACTTGCAAATCTAAGTGCAAGTGATTGTAAGAAGCTTACGTGCAGACTGTGTAAGAAGACTTTGTGTCGTGACCTGACTCAGGGAAGGAGGATTTGGCGAGGTGCGCGTAGATCTCTTGTCCTCTACGGAGTAGGTTTTTGATGCTCTGTGCATGTAAGAAGCTTGATAGAAGATAATAGAAGATAATAAGAGTGGTTGGACGTAGCCCCGCACTAGGGTGAACCATATATATTCTGTGTTATGGTTGTTTTGTGCATTATGGTTGTTGTGTTCTTCATATGATTTATGCCTAGTTTAGTAATGTTTGTTAAATGCATCTGATAATAGTAGCTTAGTGCTTAATAATATGAATGAATGCCAGATCTAATCCATTTCGATGTGCTTAGTGCTTGAATGTGTTAGACCTAGTTGAATATCGCGTTGTTCTATAATAAGGGTTTGATCCTACGATGTGAATAAAGGTGAATTATCGATGAATATTAACTGCTAAGTTTTTTGTTAGAGTGTTGTAATCACATATATGTGTCCCAGCTAGGTTGCAGACACTTGAATCATGCAACCATCCCCGCCTCTAACTCGTGTGAGACTTCATCTGCTTTGCAGGTGTTGTCAAAAGGGTCGGTAGTTAGGGTTTTGTTGGTGCATTGTTGAAGCATTGAACCCTAGGTCTGCCCATGTGCCAACAAATGGTTCCATTGTCAAGATCTGAAATTGTGATTGTTGGGAACTGAGGAAAATATATGTGCATAGATATACTGTTGTAGTGCATAGTATTCCACTTGACTTGCGAAGCTATGTGCCAAGAAAGGAACCAGATCTGGAAAAAAAATAGGTAAGATCTGAAATCTTTGTGCTTTGCTAAAGGTAAGAACAGTGAATTTTTTTATTAAAGAGGTAAGATCTGAAAGATTTGTGCTCTGAGAAAAGAAGGATAAGTGAAAAAATTTGTTTCGAAAGAATGGATCTAGGTATGTTTGATAAATTTTGTCCTAGCCTGAAAACTAGGGCACAGTTAGAAGAAAGAAGATTTGATATGAGTAGATCTGATAGAAATAGTGAAAGATATGTTATTCCTATGCATAGAAAGAATTTTTGGACTAACAAATGGATGCAGGATCCTAGAAAGAATTCTTTGCAGGCTAGTTACTATAACCCTAGTGCACAGTACATGAAAGTTTGGGGATCACTTAAGAGAAAGAGAGGATTAACCCTTTGTTACAGTTGCAGAAGATCGGGACATCTATCTAAGGAATGCCCGGGTAGAAGACCTACTTGTATTTGTTGTAAAGAAATGAACCATGAAGTTTTGGATTTCCCTAGAATGATTGCTAAGGTTGAAAAGATGAATATGAGACAAGAAAACCATGAAAAAGGCCAAGAAACTAAGACTATCACAAAACCCTAGAAAGAATCAGAGATTGTATTATTACAGATAAAAGAAACCCTGAATGATCACAAAGACACCAATCTATCAGAGATCTTAAAAGAGAAAGATTGCATAGAAACAAGAATAAGAGACTTCGACATAGACTGTATTATGGATGATGAAACACAGGTGAATATCATGACAGAAAGAACTTTGGAAATTTTGGGAAAGCCCACTATGACTCCTTCATTGGGTGGAATAGGATTATTTAGAGGAAAGCTAATAACCCTATGTGGAAGACTTACCCAGACATCTATGAGTGCTCATGGAAATTCGACAGAGGAATAATTTGAGGTCATTAAATTTGTTGAGAACAGTGCCTCATTTGTTATGTTGCTAGGAAAACCATGGATTGACAAAGATGAGATTCTAAGAAAAGAAGAGGAAGCCCTAGAATAGAAAAAACAATAATTAAAGGATTTCATGACTAGGAGATTAACGCACTTAATATAGGAACAAGAAAAAAAATTGAAGCTACTAAGGATCAGAGACTTAGATGTTGAAGCTGAAAGAACATAGAAAAACTTGAAAAACTTGTCCATACAGGAGAGTAGAGAACCTACCCTGGAAAGAAAATAAGTATTGCTCTTAAACCCTATGAAATATCATCAACAATGCGAAGTTACTATGCCAAGAGAAGATAAGAATAAAAATGGGAAGAGGAACCCAGTAACTCAAATTATAGGAAAGAAGGCTAGAAAGCTTAGAAATAAGAAAGAAAAATTAGAAAAATTGTAAGAAGCTCCAGAAATAACTTTGCAGAAGGAAGGTTTCCAGAACTTGAACTTTGCTAGAATATCAGAAAAACGTAGATTGTCACTTCACCACGACGGATAAATATGATTGTTTGAAGAATTATGACCATTAGACCGATGCTCCTGAACGGTTAGGAAAGCAGTTATGGCCCAGAAGCTCACCATTGGACCATTGGGACCGTGCCATAACGGATGGAATTGCATTGATTAAGGATTTTTTGACCCGTTGGAAGAAACCGTTATGACATTGCCTATTTATCTCGTTGAACGTTACACTGAGAAAATTTTTGCAAACAATTATTCTTTGAGCCCACAGAGAGCTAACTACTATCATCATGTGTTTATTGAGACTTCACCACCAGTTCTGTTGCATTGAGCATTTGTTCATCGACCTGAGATATCCAATCTCGAGTGTGTATGTCGGGTGAGCACAATTTTGTGGAAAATTCAGTAGAGGAAATTCTAATCGACCTCATGGATGAGAAGGTGATGTCCATAGGAGTTCAAGCCTCATCGAGGCGAGGAGTGCAATCCTCCTCGTCAACCACTCACAGATCAAGACCATCCCGAGCTACGATCGAGAAACCCACCAAGCATCATGATGACTTGGAAAATGCGAAGCTAATCCCATCCATCCTTCCCGACTACATCCCACCCCTGGCCGGTGTGGTGAGTCGTGACAGTGTCTCGAGGGACTTCAACTACAACTTGATTATTCCATACCTCCCGAAGGGGATATGCACAGTTAAACCACATCTAGAAAGTATCCTAACCTTGAATATCAACGACTATAACTTAGGATACCACAAGATCTATGGAATGATCGCACCTCACAAATATTTGACCAAGACGAAGGGGAAGAAGTCAAAGATAATCCCCCAACCATGGACTATGGACATCGTGAGGTCCACTATTCTGAAAGTAATGAAGATACCCCACTTTGGAAGGAACCAGGAGTTTAATGTATGCGTTAAATTCCTATTGTTGTGCTTCCATGGCAGTTATTTGTGGTTGGATAGATGCATCACTGTCGATCCGGTGTTTATTCATAGGATCACCGGATTAAGAATGCAGGGACCAGAACCAGAAGACTTTTACCCAAGGAAGGTTGCAGACTGTGCCCTAGAACAAAGGATTAAAGATACCTACGATGATGTGGAAAAGGGTATGTGAGGCTACAAGGTAGCCTCCATTCAGAATGGTGCAATGCACCTTGCTTTCCAGTTGATTGTTGGTAAGCTAGTCCAAAAGAACAGACCCACGCAGGTCACGGGGTTTGTCGTTGACCTTGTGGGAAAATGCGTGGAAGGAATTCAAATGAACTGGACTAGTTACCTAGTCAATCAGTTAGAACAGGACTGTCGCGAAGCTCAAGATCAAGGCTATGAGTTCCATTTTATCTAGTTGTTGATCCTCATCACATTCATTTCTTAGGAGATGCCGGAAGGAGCGAACTTCCCTGACATTGAGCCATTCAAGCCACTAGATGTGAAGTTCACCATGCTCTGGTATTCGAGCGATATGGGGAAAAAATGGGAGTCGAACACAGTGTTCCATACCTACTACCTACAGTTGAAGAGGGATATTAAGTCCTTCCCTCGTATGACACTAAACACTCTGCACAGGTTCAGACCAATTGCGAAGTTCCGCGTAGATAGGCATTTTATTTATATCACTTCACATGCAGACGAGCATAAAGAAGAACTCTAATCATACTACAAGCTTACAGAGGAGGACATGGAAGAAATCATTAATGAATGGCCCACAGAGTTCCTTATCCCAGTCGACTAGGCAGAACTGTCTAACCCCGACCTAATTGGAAGTCCGGTGGTTACTCGCAAAGAGTATGAATCACTCAACAGTAGCAGAAGGAAGAAGAAAGAATAGGTACAGGAATTGAACAACACATTAGAAGAGACTTCTTCAGAGTCACCAGGAGGAGGAGGTGGTGACGAAGTAGACAAAGAAGAGAACAATGGGAAAGAAGACAAGCATAAATGAGGCAAAGTATCACCGCCTAGGGATCCCATTAATGAGGCTGAAGCACCCAACAAAAGAAAGGTTTCCCCCAAGAAACCTACATCGCGAAAGAAGTCCAAAACTAGTAAACCATAGATGGAGACTGTACTCATGATGGAAAACATCGACCTAATCATCGTTGTTGTCTTAGATACCTCAGAAGATATTTTACAGCACAATGAAGAAAAACAAGAAACCATATATGAAAGGATTGAAGAAGAGCTTAGAGAGGTACAACAATCCCTTCACTCCAGCCGCGCAGTGTCCACTGCGCTCCCTCCATCAGAAGAAACAGAGTTGGGATATGAGCTTTCCCAACTCCGCAGAATAGTTGATGGGACCAAAGCTCGCCTTCGTTGTGTGCAGGAAGAAAAAGAACAGGCCACAGCGGCCCTGAAGCAAGCACAAGAGGAAGTCATAGATCAACGTCGAGTTGCACAACAGGAGAAAGATGACCTCCAAGAGAAGTTCACAGAGGATAGAGCGCAAATCCAGCAGGAGAAAGAACAGTTGCTCGTGGAGCAGGTCGGAGTTAAAGAAACAGTCAACAAAGCACTTCGCTTTGTGACAGGCTTGGAACAAATGGAGGAAGACCCAGTGGAGAATCAAGTTGTGAAGCTTGTTGAAGCCATTTAGTAGCTTCAACAGAGAGTAGAAAAACTAGAGCTACAAATAGTACCAAGCACTCTGCAGGAAGTGCGAGGCCAAAGAGAAGAAATCACCCGAAGCGCAGGCTATAGAATCAAGGCCTTAGCCTTGGAATGTAAACAAATTAGTAGTCGAAGTGCGCAGAATTATGAGCACCTTAAAGAGGACCATGAACTAAAGACACTGGAGTCACAGCTCCAGGAGGCAAAGAAGAAAGCAACAAAAGTACAAGCGTAGTTGAAACTCCTGTCAGTAGTTGAGAGGATGAAAATATCCCAAGAATAATGCATGGCTCAGCAACAGGTCCATGCCATATAGAGCAAAGTCATGGAAGTGACTCAAAAGCTCCAACCAGTCCAGGATGCAACTTGCCTACTTTTTGAGGAGATTAACGGACAAGGAGAAGAGCTCAAACAAGTAGTCACTTCGGTAGAACAGTGCTTGGAGGGACCTATAACAGGGGAAGTTATTTGGGATTTTACCGAGTAGGAGGCCTTGGCAAAGTAGCAGGTCAAAACGGCTCGAGCCAAGATCGAGGCTTTTGAGGCAGAGTTACCCAGATCAAAGTGAATTGGGATGAGTCACAGGTGAGTGTTGGGGGCTTGTTGGCCCTTGAACAAGTTTTGGAGATCCTTGGTCAGGTTTGACCTATTTTGGGACTTTGACAGGCTGGTCGAAGGTGGAGCGCAAGTTGAAGCAGATATCGTGGAATCTCGGCCCCTTTTTAGGGCATTTTTGGGTTTTGGGTTTAATTAATTGGTATGGGGATGTCGGCCCATGGGTTTACCCATGTTTAGGCCCTTTTTGTAATGTATAAATAAGTAGATAGGCGATGTATGGAGAGAGACCTAAGTTGGCTTTGTGCATATTGAGTGTTGGGAACTTGTAGAGCTAAGTGCAAGTGATTGTAGGAAGCTTACGTGTAGGTTGTGTAAGAAGGCTTTGTGCCATGACCTGATTCAGGGAAGGAGGATCTAGAGATGTGCGCACAGATCTCCTATCCTCTGCGGAGTAGGGTTTTGATGTTCTGTGCATGTAAGAATCTTGATAGAAGATAATAGAAGAGAAGAATATTTGGTGGACGTAGCCCCACACTAAGGTGAACCACGTATATCATGTGTTATGGTTGCTTTGTGCATTATGGTTGTTGTGTTCTTCATATGATTTAGCCTAGTTTAGTAATGTATGTTAAATGCATCTAATAATAGTAGCTTAGTGCTTAATAATATGAATGAATGCCAGATATGATCCATTTCAATGTGCTTAGTGCTTGAATGTGTTATATCTAGTTGAATATTGGGTTGTTCTATAATAAAGGTTTTATCCCGCGATGTGAATAAAGGTGAATTACTGATGACTATTAACTGCTAAGTTCTTTTCTAGAGTGTTGTAATCACAAATATGTGTCCCAGCTAGGTTGGAGACACTTGAGTCTTGCAACCATCCCTGCCTCTACCTCGAGTGAGACTTCATCTGCTTCATAGGTGTTGCTGAAAGGGTTGGTAGTTAGGGGTTTTTTGGTGCATTTTTTAAGGGTTGAACTCTCGGTCTGCCCATGTGCCAACATTCCCTTTTGCACACGTTGCCTCTCCCAGGACTTAGGATAAAAAACATGTATTTCACACAGTTTTGGAATAATAATAAATTATTATTCTCAAGGACTTAAGCCCCTAAGATTAGCCCCTAGGCCCACACATTTAGCCTCCTCCTTTACCCAACATTGTGGAAGCTTAGTCCCCCATCACTCTTTCTTCGTGGTCAGTTTGCACGCGGAAATGTTTATATTTTTATTAATGATCTACATAATTACATATACAAAATCAGGCTCATGGCCTTTAACACTTAGGCTCTCCGGCCCAATAAATACATAAGCCAACCAAATTATCAATACTCGGCTCACCAGCCTACAAAAGATGTTTACAATTCATAAATACAATAGGGGCTCGTCATTGGGGATATTACAATCCCCTCCCCTTATTTTTTCACTGTCCTCAGTGCAACTCTTTACACAACATCAGTAAGATTTCCAAAATATTCAAAAATATGTCATATTTATGCCAGCATAGCATCCTCATGTTCCCATGTTGCGTCCTGAGGACCGTACCAAGTCCACTAGACCTTTACAAGCCCTATGGCTCGATTCCGGAGTTGTTTTCTCTTCCTGTCCAATATGTGCACAAGATGCCTTCTTGCTCCACCTGAATCACATTCCAATCAATTACATGATTAGCATCAAGTATATATTTCTTAAGAAATGAAACATGAAACACATTATGTACAGTCATGGATGCAGGTAATGCAAGCATATATGCAACTGGCCCAATCCTTTCTAGGATTTAAAATGGTCCACAAAATATGGCTGCCAACTTTGAATAGTTTCCTAGCTTCAGGGAACTTCTATTGGCTTTCACTTTCAAGAAAACATGGTCACCCACTTTAAACTCTCTGTGGGTTCTATTTTTATCAGTATAACTCTTCTGCCTGTCTTGGGAAGCCTTCAAATTATGCTTAATTTTTAGCACTTGCTCTTCCATTTCCTTGAGCAACTATGGCCCAACTACTGCTCTATCAGCTGGATTATCCCAACTTACTGGAGTGTTTCACTTTCTGCGATAAAGTGCCTCAAATGGGATCATCTTCAATGATGCTTGATACCCATTGTTGTAGGCGAATTCTACCAAGTGTAGGTAGTCTTCCCATTTTGATGGTTTTTCCATCACATACATCCTTATCAAGTCTTCTATTACTCGATTCACCCTCTTTGTCTTCCCATCAAACTTAGGATGATAAACAGTACTGAAATTTAGATTTGTTCTGAATCCTTTGAACAACCCCTTCCATAACTTTGAGGTAAACTTTGGGTCCCTGTCAGACAAAATTGTCTTGGGAATTTCGTGTAATCGTGTTATTTACCTCATAAAAATATCAACAACATTAGTTGCCTTGTGAGCAGTCTTTAACGAAATAAAATGGGTAGCTTTCGTAAGCTTGTCCACCACCACCATTATTGAATCATGTTTCTTGCATGTCTTGGGAAATCTTGTGATGAAATCCATTGTCACTACCTCCCACTTCCACTCAGTAATGGTTAAAGGTTGTAGCAACCCTACTGGGTGTCTATGCTCAACATTAACCTTCTGGCATTCCATACATCTGGCGATGTATTCTGCAATTTGTTTCTTCATACCTAGCCAAAATTAATGGTTCTTGACTGCTGCCATAGTTTTTTGATATCCAGGGTGCCCTGCATAAGGCACATTATGCATTTCATTCAAAATCATAAGTTTCAAGTCGTGGACATTAGGTACATAAATTCTATTCTTGTACAGAAGTGTTCCTTCAGCTTCAAAATTATAATTTTCCACTTTTTGTGGCATCTCACCTTACTGTAGCTTTGCTACCTGTTGGCATCCCCACAATATTTTCACCTTTTAAAGCGACAAATAATAATTTTTGTAGCTGCCTACGCTTTGTCATATAAACATTGCTATTTGAAGGTGAATTTTCGGCTGTAAAAGGGTGTTTCGATTGTTCCTATTTCTCGTTTTCATGCTTCGTTCATGACTGAAAGCATGAATGAAGAATAGAAACTTATAATTGTATTGCAATTGTATTTAAGGCTTATTTCTCTAGAAGGGTAAATGTTCTTACAAAACTTTTAAGGAGTGTTGTTTTTCTTTGAAGCTTATCTTATATCAATAAAACAGTTGTTTTAAGTTTCTCATGGTTATAAGGTATATTTTGAGTACTTGAATGATACACCAAGAATCAATTGAAAATAGACTATGAGTTTGTTTCATGTATAATTCTTGGTAAATCATTTTTTATGGTTTTTATGCTTTGGTTTGTAAAACACCTCTTCTTCTAACCTTAAATAACCAACTCCACCCTTTACACAATGATGAGATTCAAACACACCCGGTGTTGTTATGTACTCTGTTTGAGGTGGAAGTTTGAATCGACAGGTCCATCATTCCAAGTTAAAGTCTTGGGTTTTGTTTTGTACTCTTGGCATTCATTGCACAAAACGCCCAATTTTATGTTTTGAAACCCCTTATGCTCTTATTTTGGTCGCGCTAGGGTATTGATGAGTTTTATTCCTTTGGTTTTTCTCTGGTTTCCTCTATTTTTTGAAACCCTTCATACTCACAATGAACTCTATTTTCCTTCGTGACTTCTTGTTCGAACCCTTATGGCCCATGTCGTCTGTGTCGAACCAAATGGCTCCCAAACCTTGCTTTTGTATGATGATGCAAGTGAAGACCTCAAGAGGTAGGGTTGGGTTGAGTTTCTCAAGAAATTATAGGGTTACAACTTGCAAGAAGCCCAGGAGTTCTCCCTCTATTTCGATGGATGCCAAGCCAAAGTGGGTGATCAATTAGAAATCACTGAGGATCTTTTGAGCGAGGCAACGGGCCTTCCCCTTATTGGGCAAAAATGGTTTAATAATTCCAAGTTAGAGGAGGTGCCATGGAGTTTGTCGTTACCTCTCGGAAGATCCAGTGCAGTGACAAAGGTATGCCAATTTCTCTGTTGAAAAATAGATGGCATGGGTTACTCGTTGTGTTAAGGCAATTTGTTACTTGTGAAGGACGCTACGGGTTTGTTTTCCTTTACCACATAAGATTGTTAATGCACTTCATTGGTTTTCAGTTAAACATGCCATTTTATTTATTGAGGAGTTTATATAAAATGGCTAAGAGATATAAAAGGCAGAGTTTGAATTCCAGTTTATTCCACCATGGGTTAATTAGGTTGTTGTTAGTCCATCATTTGAAACTACAGGGTGATGATTGGGATACTTTCCTAACTCGCAATGGCTTTGTTACTTTAAATCTTGTAGAGATGTATGTGGTTGATAAGCCTATGTTGGAAAATCCCCCTGCTCCTTCCAGTGACAGATCAGTTTTCTTATGCAAAGAACCCTATGATAAGGCCGCACTCGATGAGCCTATCTTCAAGAAACGAGATGCTAACCCTAGAGTCATTAAATCTCTTGAGCGTGAGAAATATGTTTTCCCTAACACCATTTCAAAGATTGTAAACAGGTATTCACGCAAACTATCAAATAACAATTCAAACATAGGTTTTAATAACAAAATATTTGGGAGATTAATCTCAAGGAGCCTACGAAATAAATCAAAATCTCATGCGATCTCGATCAAAGCGATCAAGGTCCATGAGAGCTCTGATTCCGAGATCGAAAAGTTCCTGGCAGAGGAGGACCCTAGGTACTCTAAACCGGATCTCAGTCAGACTTATGATTTTGTAGATAACCTTCCACCATGCCTGAAACATAACGAAGATCTTCCAGGGATCAAACTCAGTCAAAAACACATAGTGGACAGTGGTAGTTTTTTGACACACAGTCATGTGTTTCCTCAACCAACTGTTCTAGATCCACTGTGTGAAGTGTGTTTGCATTGGATAGGAAAATATTACACAGATGTCTCGGTCCTTCAGGAAAAGATCAAGACCCTCGCGGCTCAGATTGACTCACTAACAAGTGAAAACCACAAACTCAATATCAGAACACAAAGGCAAGGAAAACGCTTGAAAAGAACTATAAATGTCATAATAAAAAATGTTGAGTGTGTCAAAGAAGTTATCAACTCTGAGATTTTATGAGTCGAATTTAGTATTCAGTTGTAGGGTAAGATTTGTTTGTATCTTAGTTGTTCTTTTATTGTTATTTTTTTTAATTAATATAGATTGAATTAGATTTATGTTGTTTAAAATAAGACTAGATACAGAATCAACAGATTTTGTAGCCAGTCAATTCTCATGAAAATTTTTGGAAAACATTAGTTGAATAAATGTCTAATTTCTTCATTTTGTTTTCTTTCAGGATACCATATATCTGGTGGTGATCTCAAAAGATGGAGTATTTATGGGCTTAGTTAATTAGCCATTTCTTTTTGGCTCATTTTGAACAGAAACAAAACTTTGGGAGATACAGTTTGATATTGAGTGGTTTTATCACCCTCTATTTTTGTAACTAGTAAATACTCTTTGGATTTGATCCTATCTTAGAAGATAGGATGCTTGGTTTACCCAAACTCTTTAAATACATAGTATTTTGTAATAGAAGACATCCTAGCTTGGGGCTGAATATGGATGATTAATTCACAAACTTGAATGGAACAACAATTTGCATTTCAACTTTAGCTTCTTGTAAATGGTGTTCTCATTTATTCTTTGTTTATCTTGATATACTTATAGGTTTTGATAGCTTTAGACTTCACAATCTGTTATGTTGTTGGGATAATTCTTTTATAAATATCATCCATATTTGATGCTTCAGATATTAAACAGAGTGATCATTTATTCAGCTCAAATGATAGGATTTCTCTTTAATTTTTAGTTGAATGATTAAATGCAACGTTGTTACAATCAGATTTATCTTAATGTAATTGCTTACAAACATAAGATCACAACACCTATTTGTATCATTCATTATGTTATTAAAACTCAACTGCCAACACACTGTTCTGCATTTATTCAGAACATTTTTTTAAGGTCCATTGCAGGTTTCCCTCTTGGACAAGGTGGTTGGGTGTTCTCTAATCGTGCAGGAGTTTGGATACATATCATTAACTCACTAATAGGTTATCTCATTTATGTTTTTCTATCGTTTACTCATCACTGAAACTCGAATATATGGTTTGGATTTTGACTATCCACATGTTTCTGTTTCATAGTATTTTTTCTTATTAGTTTAGATTTATAAATAAAAAACGAAAAAATATTTTATGTGCTTTCTTTATCTGCTTCTTCAAAGCAGTGATTTTTCACATTGAGTTTCGTGAGTTTAGATTAAATCTTGCAACGTGTATATCATGTACATAAATAAGATAAGTAAGTATGTTGTTTAAATATATCTACAATAGTTACATTATACATATGTACATATATATAAGTGGTTAGTTAATAGTCAGTTCTTTTTTTTCTTTTTTTTTGTTTGTTTCTTTTAGGACTTTTAGATTGGCTAACGGAGCCATTAAACCCGTCAGAATGAGTCACACCAAACGGCTTGGGTTATTTAGACAACCCTGGACCGGACTCGTTCTTCCAATTGACGGATGGTCATTTTCGCCCATCGACACTACCAAATCCATGTACTGCAAATCTGCATTTGCAGCCTCCGAAATTCTTCCTTTAATATCAGTTCGATACATGCTAATGGTTGTAGCATGTAGTTCATGCACTCTCCTGCTGAGTGCATTAGCCACTTTTTTTTCCTTCCCTTTGATATGCTTGATATCAAAGTCATACTCACAAAGAAACTCCAACCACCTACTATCCCTAGCATTTAAGGTTGGCTGATCAAACAAATACTTTAGGTAGTTATGGTTTGTCCTCAATTCAAATTCATTTCCAATGAGGTAATGCCTCCATTTCTTTAGAATGTCAATGATGGCTGCCAACTCTAAATCATGAGTGGCATAATTCTTTTCATGCTCTTTCAACTTTCTGGATTCATAATAAATTGTAAACCCATTCTGACTAAGGACTCCTCCCAATCCTTCTTTGCATGCATCTGTGCAAACCATGAAATCCACATTTGGATCTGCAATCCTTTGGATTCGAGCACTTGTTAAAAATTGCTTCAATCGCTGGAATATTTTCTCACATTCCTCTATCCACTAAAACTTCTTCTCCTTCCTCTGCAAGGAAGTGATAGGGTAAGTTATCCTTGAGAACCCTACAATGAACCTTCTGTAATAGCTAGCTAGACCCATAAAGGATATGACTTCTGTCACATTCTTTGATGTTGACCATTCTCTGATGGCCTCAATATTCTCAGGATCCACGGCTATCCCATCCTTTGAGATGATGTTCCCTATGTAATGGATCTACTTTTGATAAAATGAGCACTTGCTCAGTTTAGCATACATTTGGTTCTCTCTTAGCACCTGCAACATCATCCTTAGATGTTGTTAATTCTCTTCCTCCAACTTGGAATACACCAAAATGTCATCCAAATATACTATGACAAACTTGTCCAGATATTCTCTGAACACACCATTCATTAGGCAAATAAAAACAACGGGTGCATTCGACAATCCAAATGGCACCACTGTGAATTCATAGTGACCATACCTTGTTTTGAAGGCGGTCTTGTTGATGTCTTCATCATTTATTCTTACCTGGTGATACCCTGACCTGAGATCTATTTTCGAAAATATCTTGGCATCCTTCAACTGATCAAAGAGATCATTGATCCTCGACAAAGGATAATTGTTCTTAACGGTCACTTTGTTCAACTGTCTGAAATCGATGCACAATCTCAACATTATGTCCTTCTTCTTCACGAATAGGACTAGGGCTCCCCAAGGTGACACACTTGGGCATACATACCCCTTCTTCATAAGCTCTTCTAGCTACAATTGCAGTTCTTTCAGCTCTGGTGTACTCATTCTCTAAGGAGATTTTGATACTGGAGTTGCTCCAGGCATCAAGTTTACATAAAAATCAATATCTCTCTTCGGGTATAATCCTGGTAGCTCCTGGAATACATATTCAAACTCTTTTAGTATCGCATGGTCTTCAATATTTGAGAATTCATCCTTAGATACTTCCTCCACATGGGCTGCAAATAATTGACAGTCTTTCCTGTAGCACTTCTTCAGCTGCATTGCTGATATTTCTCTGATAGCAACAGCTCTGGGAATTCCTTGGACTGTTCTTCGATTCCATTTTTCATCCAGGCAAGTGAATTCCTTGTTACGATAATCCAAGATGGCATGGTGTTGGTCCAACCAATCCATCCCAATTAGAAAATCATAACAACCTAAAGGCAGAATGTTCAATTCAACCCTTGTGTTCAATCTATTCATGTCCACTGGACATGACTTAACCAACTCGACAACCTTTCTCTTGACTCCTGTAGCCAACAAAACTAACCAAGATTTCTCATGCTTGCTTCTTGGTAAATGCAAACTTTCCACCACTCTAGTATCTATATAACTATGAATAGTCCTTGAATCAATTAAAATAGTAAAGGCATGGTTGTTGATCATACCTTCCACTTCAATCATGTGTGATTGAAATTCATCTTGCTTCTTGTCCAGGGCTGCATAGATCATTGGTATTCTACTGCCCATGTCCTCCGCTATTTTAGCTTGCTAAACATTATGGACAACTCTCACTTTTCCATTTTTGTGGGGAAAATCTTTGTACTTGTGGTTTCCATGACAGCCCCAACACTGAATGGGCATCTTCCTTGGCCTTTTCTCCCTACGTCAGTCGTTCTCGGCTCTCTAAATGATGGTTTTCCTTGAGGACTATTTCTGAAAAAGGGAGGTTTTTTTCCCTTCTACCATTGATCTTTCTTAAACTTATTTCGGTCATCCCAAGCCTTCTGAAAAGTAGGCTTTTCTCTTTGCTTCTCATACAAGCATTTCTCTCTTCTTATAGTTTCTTCCATAGTCTTAGTGTCATCATATTGAATATTGTCCCCAATGGAAGATGGTATTCCACTCAGATACCTTTGAATCTTGACAGTCTCATCCTTGATGAAGGGAACATACTTCAACAACTCCAAAAAATTTCGTTCGTATTTATCAATGGACATGCTGCCCAGCTTGAGTTCAAAGAACTCTTTCATCTTTCTGTCATAGTATCTTTT
>SNQJ01S0166677.1:0-21027 GCA_010110895.2 Picea sitchensis | reverse complement strand
AATATCTTTCTTGATATTTGGACATATTCACATTATGGCTTGTTACACTCCCCTTTCTCTCCACCAACAAAAAAAATTGATTGATTTCATCATTAATCCTAGAACTAGATGGAGAAAACAATTTATGTCATTTTTTAATAGATATTTTTATCTTCAACAACAAGTCATTTTTTAATTGATGTTTTCATCTTCAACAACAAGTCCTTCTGGTCATATTCCATATTCATGAAGCTTTAGAGTATGAGCATTATTTGACTTAAAAAAACAAGAGTCTATGTTACTTTAACATAACTCTTTGATTAAAAAAAAACCTCTACACAATTATTAATTTCTACACATTTATCAATTTCTACAATTAACATTCCAAAAATAAATGTTTTTCCCCTCCAAAGAAGTCCTCATCGTGCACAAATATTCATTTAATTTCATTTTTCTACATGTCATTATGTGTTTTATCATTTTTCTTAAAAATTTAATGCAATGTGATTCAATATTATCGGGTGAAAACGTGAAGTTGGGAAACAATTTTTTGAGAATTGGGTCTTTTTTGGTTATAATTTCCAATTTGGGTGCTTAGTTTCGACCATTTGGTGTTGTCAAGATCTAGAATATAGTTTAATTCCTTACGTTATCCACAAATTAACTATACGGGCACCTTGCTCATATGCTTAGCATAATAGGAGATGTGCGCTAGTTCCTTTGGTGCACATTCTCTCTCTAAACCCTCACCTAACAGTAAAAATCGAAAACACAAGATTGTTCTCTCACTTATCTTAGAAAAAATGAAAATCAATGTTACACAAGAAAAATAGATAATGCAAGATTCACAAAACTTCATCAAATGTATTAGTGGATTGTATCCCTTCTTAAACAGTCAAGGCAATATTCTACAAACGGTAAATGTCTCTTTATTCTTATTCATTTCTCTGTGTAATCATATTGGCAAGAGAAATTTCCCACAACGTTTACTGAAAAAACTAACTATTCACTAAAATAGACATCGCCATTATTTACTTAGACTGGAGAATGCTTTATTACAATAAAAGACTGACTGACGCTAACAATCATCAGAAAACTATTATGGCATTAATTCTCCTTCTCGCCTTTCTTGTTGCGGATGACTTGTCCTATGTTGTGTTCTTCCTAAGTAAGGTTGATGTCCTTCCTTATTGGTCCAATTCTTCCCTGTTTAGATCCTAAACCGTCCCTCCTTCTGCCACCAATGGAGGGATCATTTGCTGCACTGTCTGGACTGTCATCCACTTGTCCTGTCTCTAGAGTTTTGCATTGTTGACCAACCAGGTATGAAACAGGATGTTGCTTGGCACAATCTGGTGTTACTTGCAAGGAAGTTGTGACTGGAGTGTGTTTCTGTGATAAATTATGAACGCCACTATGGTCAAGATGTTTTTCTCGATGTTGATGTGTTCATCCCGACGTAGTCAAAATGAGAGGCATATTTGTAGGCGTCCAATACTGAAATCCAACACAGACCTTGAAAGGTAAGAAGTATATGGAAGACTGAGTGGCACTGTTGTAAGGTTTCCACCTCTACAAATCTGAAATCACGAGGAGGATTTCTTTGGCATAGTGGTGGTAAGTCACTAGGTGACCTCCCTAATTACGCATCACTCCAAGAGAAAACTGAGAGGCAATATGGGGTAAGGCATAACAATCTCTAATTGTTTCTTGGGTGCGGAAATGGTGAGAGGTAACTAGAGGATGTTCGATAGTGTCTTGGGTAACTGGGAGAGATGATGGAGCATTGGGTAATTATATGCCATGAATGAGATCGATGGATGGAGCAAGGGCTCGAGAGGGTGGGAACCTTTACGGAGACTGCGAGACATTTTCAAATTCCGGAAGTATAGGGAGTATTGTGGGAG
Source organism: Picea sitchensis (assembly GCA_010110895.2). Taxonomy (NCBI): domain Eukaryota; kingdom Viridiplantae; phylum Streptophyta; class Pinopsida; order Pinales; family Pinaceae; genus Picea; species Picea sitchensis. The sequence continues at coordinate 19,141 of SNQJ01S0166677.1, read as the reverse complement.
GTTTCGTATTAGTGAGGTTCTCAGGCTGAACATGGTGTGTTAAACAAAGAGAGACATTGTTGGTATTGATAGCATGGTGAGTAGCTATGTTATCGGTTCATGGTGGTGGTGAAGTGATAGAAGATGAAGTAAGTACATAGGTGTTCCCAACCTGTTTAAGGTGGTAAGGATGAGTCTTGGCATGATACATCACTTGTCAGTTTTGTTTGTAAGGAAGACCGAGAAGGAGATCAACACAATATAACGGTGACATGTCACAGATCACATTTACACAAGAAGGACTGATGGTGAAAGTGACGGTGCAACTGCGAGCAATAGTAATGTGAGGAACGCCCTTTTGTACCCATCCAAGCTGATATCTATGGGGGTGTGGGATGGTGGGGAGTTGTAGATGTTGGACTAATTCTTGTGATATCAGATTCGTTTTACTGTCATTGTCCAGAATGAGAGTGGTGAGTTCATTTTTAATTTGGTAGTTGTGAGTGAATAGGGGAACGTTATGGCGACCTTGTTCTTGTAGAATCATGAGAATGAAGGGTGGGTCAGCTTCGGTGCGTTTGGTGAGAGAGATGGATTCTAGTTTCTCGAGAAACTTAGTGGGTGTTGCCTCTACAAACAAGTTATAATGGGGGTGGATATTTTTAATGGCTCTACAGTTGACAGGGTTATGGGAGTTGGTTTTGTGAAAATTACACCAAACTGAATTTTTGGTCGCTGACGAGGAAGAAGGATAAGGTTGAGAATGAGAAGGAGGTGCGTTATCATCCTGTGTTCGATTTGTGATATATCAAATATGAGGAGACACATTTCTTTCTATGGTGAAGGCCCATAAGAAATGCTTGTCCAGATAAGCGTTGACAAAAATATGTACCTCCCGTCGGAGAGGTAAGAATAATCCAGAATTGAACTTAATTATTAATACCTTGTCTGGTTTACTGAAATTTAGCAGAAGACATCCATGTATCCTTGAATTGATTGATTCGAAATTTGATGGAGTTATAACCACTTGGAGAGAAAATTATGAAGATATCCTGGAGGGTAGACACATTCCCTCAATGCTTGATAGAACGTATCCCACGATGCAATGCGGTAATTTGTCAGGGAAGACGATGTACTGAGCTCGACGATCAATTCATACCTTTCCAATTATGCGTCCCACAAGGTTTGTGTTATTCCTTCTAGTTGAAGGATGGATATATACAATTTGGTGGCCTCTTCCATATTACATGAGGTCTTGAAGTAAGTGGAGAGGCTACGAATCCAGGAATCAACCGTCTCTCCATTCATTTGGTTGGCAAAATTTTGTAACTGAGAATGAGCATCCAGCTGGATTGTCACTAGAGGTTGTTGTTGTTGAAGTTGAATCAGTTCTTGGAGAGCCAATGTCAAGTATGAAACTAGAGTTGATGTGGATGCGTTGGATTCCTCACTCCAGGCCTCTCGTCAAGGAGACATGGTTGGAAGGAACTGAATATAGCCTGAGGAGGGTGTGAGAGTAACCCTGAGAAGGGTGAAATGAATGCTCTGAGCAAAGCGTGAGAATAAGTATGAAGACCCCCCCCAAAAAAAATAATCTTTTGGTTGAAGTACTTGGTTCCAAGGATAGAAATTGCTCTGATACCAATTGATCTGATAGTGTGAGAGCATCTTATACCATGGAGACTCGGTTTTTTTTAATGCATGCTCTGATAGATATGAGTGAGGGACCCTCTCAGTAGACTAAGCAAATTGGAATATTGGCGCAATCAAGGAAGAAGGAAAACGCTACTTTCTGGAGATAGATGCCTTGTCTATTCCTTATGTTGTCCACCAATGAACTGAAGGGGCATATTTCTCATACGTTTAGCATAATAAGAGAAGTGCAATTGTTCCTTTGGTGCACATTTTCTCTCTCAACCCTCACCTAACAGTAAAAAAAAAAACACAAGATTGTTCTCTCACTCGTCTTAGCAAAAGCGAAAATCAATGTTACACAAGAAAAATAGATAATGCAAGACTCACAAAACTTCATCAAATGTATTAGAGGATTGTCTCCCTTCTTAAACAATCAAGTCGATCTTCTACAAACGGTAAATTCTTCTTTATTGTTCTGCATTTCTCTACGCAATCAAATTGGAAAGAGAAAATTCCCACGGTGTTTAATGACACAACTAATTGTTCACTAAAATAGACATTGCCATTATTTACTTAGATTGACGAATGATTTATTACTATAAAATACTGACCGATGTTGAAAACGATCAGAGAACTATCATAGCATTACTTACCCTTCTCTCCTTGCTTGTTGGAGATGACTTGTACTCTTTTGTGCACTTCCTAAGGAAGGTTGACATCCTTCCTTATTGGTCCATACATCAACATACATGTCTATAAATTTTCATCCCATATAAATGGCAAGGATCCACACAGATTCCACATGGAAGTTAAGTGGATAGTGGGTGGGAAAGACCTATAAACTTTAAGAGACTATAACTTATAACCTTAAACTCAAATTTTAACATATTTATAGTCATTGTAAAGCTCTTAAAGAATAGAATAGATATATTATCTCGAATTTATGTTTAGAAGGGTGTTTAAGGAGAGGAAATATAGACACCCCACTGCCCTAGGATGCATAGTGAGTTGAGTGTGTTACAGTTGGGCAGATTAGGGAATATCTATGTTTATGCATTGATGGATTTATGTGTACTCTACTTGGAGATAGAAATTATTTCCTTCAAGTCATTTAAGTACGATCTTTCTTCAAAAATAGCTTTTTAGATATTAAAATAATAACAATAGTAATTTTTTATCATTGAAGGTTGAAGATAAAAAATAACTTATCCTATGTAATTTCTTCTTTCTATGTATTCTATGAAGGGATTGAAATTTCTTTCCTTAAAGCCATCCATTAACTTTATAAAAACAAAAAAGATTAAAAAAAGAAATATTTATCATGAAAGGTTCCATATAATAGATCACTTTCATAGGTAATGATATCTTTAAATCTACACAATGAAGGATGGTAATAGATTTCCTTTGATTCATTGCACTTAGAGAAGCATGATTCACTACAACCGAAGTGGAAAAAAAGTGTCACGACAGAGGATTTGAGCTAAATATCACAGTAGATATTTTCTGTTGGATTTATTGAACTTTGGGAATGTCTGTTAACTGTCCTGTGGTTTGGGAAGAGTCATAAGATCCCACGAAGAATGGGGTTATTGGGAGAAGTCAGTCGAAAAGTTTGGTAGTGACTTATGCTTTGAGCAGGTTAACCCAACTTACTATCCACCACACAAATATGATTTGGAAAGGTATGGGGACTGCCAATTTCAATAAGCTTCAACCATCTGATGTTGTTGAGATCCAGATTTTAATTTTCAGTTCAGTTTTTAGGTTCTATTGGTTTTTCCCTATTTACAAACCCATTGTGTTCCACGTCCAATGGAACATCACTTGCCACATCAACACACACATGCCTACCTTGTCATTTGGTACATATGATGAGGATCCACATGGATTGGACATGGAGTTTAAGTGGATAGTGGGAAGGAAATACCTAGAAACTTTAAGAGACTATAACATATAACCCTAAACCTAGATTTTAACATATTTATAGTCATTGAAAAGCTCTTAAAGACTATAATAGATCTATGATCTCGAGGTTATGTTTAGAAGGGCGTTTAAGGAGAGGAAATATCGACACCCCACTTGCCTAGGATGCAAAGGGGGTTGAGTGTGTTACACTTGGGTAGATTAGCATATATCTATGTTGATGCAATGATGGATTTCTATGTACTCAACTAGAGCATGGAAATTTTTTCCTTTAGGTGATCTAAGTATAATTTTTCTTAAAAATTAATTTTTTAGATATTAAAATAATAATAATAGTAATTTTTTATCATTAAAGGTTTAAGATAACAAATAACTTGTCCTATATAATTAGTTCTTTCTAAGTATTTTATGAAGGGATGTAAATTTGTTTCCTTAAAGTCATCCAACAACTTTCTAAAAACAAAAAAGATTATTAAATAAATCTTTATCATGCAAAGATAAAAGACCCTTAAGTAATGATATCTTTATATCTACCCAATGAAGGATGGAAATTGCTTTCCTTTGATTCATTTCACTTAGAGAATAATTATTCAGTACAACCCAAGAGGAGAAAAAGTGCCATGTCCAAAGGAAACATTATGAACTAAAATGCAAAAAAGATTGAGGTTAAATGTCTAATAGATAACTATTTTTTAATTTCCATCCTCCACTCTTAAAATCACAATATCCATCTTAATCGAAATGTTTTAACCAACTAGAAGTTTACATTGTACACATGTTTTCTTTTCTATGGTGCCTCTTAGTTATTAATAGATAGAGGGTTGAGAAAAAAAATAAAAATCCATGTGTCCTTCATGGTCCAAGACAATAAATCACCTATCTTGGTAAATGCTTATAACTCCACCATGAATTGAGCCATATGTTCAGGGATATGTTGGAAATGCATCCAAACAAGACACCCATTAATATTGAACTAACTCCATATGGTTCTTCCTTTGGACAAATTACCTAATGAATGTAATATTCTAAGTGGATTGACCTAACAATTTTTTGAGCAAAGGAGGGGCATACCAATTATGGATCCCCCTTTTTTATGATACTAAGTGTGTTGTCTTCAGCATTTGATGGCACCACTTCCATAACCCAAGCAATTCCATTTACAAAGGAAGCAAAGAAACCACCCATATTATAAACATTCATGTCCATGTTGTTGCACTTTGCATGCATTTTAGTTAACTAAAATAGGTTTATACATAAAAAGTAAATGACACCTCTTGGTTTCACATAAGAATAGCTTTTAAAGAGACCTCAAGGTTCTAACCAATTTGAGAATTTATATAGTACTATACTTATTCGCATGGAATCAAGAACATTAAACAATGGGCCATATCAAATATTGTTGTTGGGTATGGAAGCCCACAAAATGTTAGGATCCCAATCATAGGTGCAACACTGCACTCTAAATCAAACTACACATGTGCCTCATATGAATCTCTGACAAATAAGACCACTATGATGAGAAACTGCATCTCATCCATGAATTGTGTCTCATTAGTAACCTTATAAACGAATTAAACAAAAAAACATTCATAACATTCTAAACCAATTAAACAAAAAATCATTAGAATTTCAAAATCATGAAAAATGTTTAATTTTTTAACTCTTAAATTTAATATATATTATTTTTTTTAAAAAGACAGAAAAAAATCTAATTAGATAAAATGAAAACTATTGTTTTAAAAAATAAAACTAAAAATATACTCCTTTGACTCCCTTTCTTTGGGACCAACAAAACTTTGTCTATATATACTGTAAATATATAGTATTCTTAGCCACAGGTCATATTAAAAGACAACCCATGCTTTGCTTGTATGAAATATCAGGCCAACGTTGTAAGCAAACTTCATTTTTGTTTATAGAAACAAAAAGTAATGTAATTCAATATAAACAAAAGTTAATGACATTAATTGGAAAGAATAAAAACGTCTATTCATATAATATTTCTATTTACAGATCCCATAGATCCATATTTATGTACACAATCTAATGGTGACATGTCGCAGATCACATTTACACGAGAAGGATCGATGGTGAAAGTGACGGCGCAAATGCGAGAAATAGTAATGTGAGGACCACAATTCTGTACCCATCCAAGCTGATATGTATGGGGGTGTGGGGCGGTGGGGAGTTGCAGATGTTGGACTATTTCTTGTGATATCAGATTCGTTTTACTGTCATTGTCCAGAATGAAAGTGGTAAGTTCATTTTTAATTTGGAAGTTGTGAGTGAATAGGAGAACATTATTGCGACCTGGTTCTTGTAGAATCATGAGAATGAGGGGTGGGTTATCTTTGGTGGGGTTGGTGAGAGAGATGAATTCTAGTTTTTCAAGAAACTCAGTGGGTGTGGCCTCTGCAAAAAGATTCTCATGGGGGTGGCTATTTTTAATGGCTTGACAGTCGACAGAGTTATGGGAGTTGGTCTTGTGAAAATCACACCAAACTACATTTTTGGTCATCGACGAGGAAGAATGATAAGCTTCAGAATTCGACAGAGGTGTGTTATCATCCCGAGTTCAATTTGGCAGATATCAAATGTGAGGAGACACCTTTATTTTTATGGCGAAGGCCAGTAAGAAAACCTTGTCCAGATAAGCGCTGACAAAAATATGTACCTCCCGTCAGAGAGGTAACAATAAACTAGAATTGAACTTAATTATTAATACCTTGTCTGGTTCGCTAAAATGTAGTAGGATGCATAGATTGCAGAAGACATCTATGTGTCCTTGAACTGATTGATTTGAAAGTTGATGGAGTTATAACCACTTGGCAAGAAAATTATGAAGATATCCTGAAGGGTAGAAGCATTCCCTCAATGACTGATAGAACATATCCCACGATGCCATGCGGTCATTTTTTGGGGAAGACGGTGTACTGAGCTCGACGATCAATTCAGACATTTCCAGTTATGTGTCCCACCAGATTTTTTATATTCCTTCTAGTTGAAGGATGGATATCTACAATTTGGTGGCCTCTTCCATCTTATGCGAGGTCTTGAATTAAGTGGAGAGGCTACTAATCCAAGAGTCGACCATCTCTCCATTCATTTGTTCGGAAAAATTTGGTAACTGAGAATGGGTGTCCAACTGGATGGTCACTGGAGGTCGTTGTTGTTGAAGTTTAATAAGTTCTTAGAGATCCAACGCCAAGTATGCAACTGGAGTTTATGTGGTTGTGTTGGATACCTCATTGGAGGCCTGTCGTTGAGGAGACATGGTTGGAAGGAACTGAATATACCCTAAGGAGGGTGTGAGAGTAACCCTGAGAAGGGTGAAATGAATGGTCTGAGAAAAAGCGTGAGAATAAGTATGAAGACCCAAAAAAAAAAAATTGAATCTGGTGGATGAAGTTCTTTGTCCCAAGGACAAAACTTGCTCTGATACCAATTGATCTGATAGTGTGACGACATATTATACCATGGAGACTTGTTTTTCTCCGAATGCATGCTTTGATAGATATGAGTGAGAGGCCCTCTCAGTAGACTAAGCGAATTGGAAGATTGACGTAATGAAGGAAGAAGGAAAACACTACTTTCTGGAGATAAACGCCTTGTCTATTCCTTATGTTGTCTAGGAATGAACTGAAGAGGTGTATTTCTCATACACTTAGCATAATAAGAGATGCACAACAGTTCCTTTGGTGTGCATTTTCTCTCTCAACGCTCACCTAACAGTAAAACCGAATAAACAAGATTGTTCTCTCACTCGTCTTAGCAAAAGAGAAAATCAATGTTACACAAGAAAAATAGATAACGCAAGATTCACAAAACTTCATCAAATGTATTAGAGGATTGTATCCCTTCTTAAACAATCAAGGCGATCTTCTACAAATAGTAAATTCCAGTTTATTGTTCTGCATTTCTCTGCGCAATCAGATTTGAAAAAGAAATTCCCCACAGTGTTTAATGACACAACTAACTGTTGACTAAAATAGACATCACCATTATTTACTTAGACTGACAAATGATTTACTACAATAAAATACTGACCGACGCTGAAAACGATCAGAAAACTATCATAGCATTACTTCTCCTTCTCTCCTTGCTTGATGGAGACGACTTGTACTATGTTGTGCGCTTCCTAAGGAAGGTTGACGTCCTTCCTTATCGGTCCACACATCAACACACACATACATACATTTTCATCTGATACAAATGGCAAGGATCCACACAGATTCCACGTGGAAGTTAAGTGGATAGTGGGTGGGAAAGACCTATAAACTTTAAGAGACTATACCTTATAACCTTAAACTCAAATTTTAGCATATTTATAGTCGTTGTAAAGCTCTTAAAGATTAGAATAGATCTATGATCTCAAAGTTATGTTTATAAGGGTGTTTAAGGAGAGGAAATATCGACAGCCCACTTCCCTAGGATGCATAGGGAGTCGAGTGTATTACAGTTGGGCAGATTAGGGAATATTTATGTTTATGCATTGATGGATTTCTGTGTACTCTACTAGGGTTTAGAAATTCTTTCCTTCAAGTCATTTAAGTACGATCTTTCTTCAAAAATAGCTTTTTAGATATTAAAATAATAACAATAGTAATATTTTATCAATGAAGGTTCAAGATAACAAATAACATATCCTGTGTAATTTCTTCTTTCTATGTATTCTATGAAGGGATTGGAATTTCTTTCCTTAAAGCCATCCATTAACTTTCTAAAAACAAAAAATATTAAAAAAAGAAATATTTATCATGAAAGGTTCCAGATAACAGATCACTTTCATAGGTAATGATATATTTAAATCTAGACAATGAACGATGGTAATATATTTCCTTTGATTCTTTCCACTTAGAGAAGAATGATGCACTACAACCGAAGTGGAAAAAAAGTGTCATGGCAGAGTATTTGAGATAGAGCTCACGATAGATCTTTTTTGTTGGATTTATTGAACTTTGGGAATGTCTGTTAACTATCGTGTGGTTTGGGAAGAGTCATCAAATCCCGCGAAGAATGGGGTTCATGGGACAAGTCATTCGATAAGTTTGGTAGCAACTTATGTTTTGAGCAGGTTAACCCAACTTACTATCCACTAGACAAATATGATTTGGAAAGGTATGGGGACTGTCAATTTGAATAAGTTTCGACCATTTGATGTTGTTGAGATCCAAAATTTAGTTTTGAGTTCAGTTTTTAGGTTCTATTGGGTTTTCCCTAGTTACGAACCCATTGTGTGCCATGTCCAATGGAACGCCACTTGCCACATCAACACGCACATGCCTACCTTGTCATTTGGTACATATGACGAGGATCCATATGGATTGGACATGGAGGTTAAGTGGATAGTGGGAAGGAAATACCTAGAAAATTTAAGAGACTGTAACGTATAACCCTAAACCTAGATTTTAAAATATTTATAGTCGTTGAAAAGCTCTTGAAGACTAGAATAGATCTATGATATTGAGGTTATGTTTAGAAGGGTGTTTAAGGAGAGGAAATATCGACACCCCACTTCCATAGGATGCAAAGGGGGTCAAGTGTGTTACACTTGGGTAGATTAGCGGATATCTATGTTGATGCAACGATGGATTTCTATGTACTCTACTAGAGCATGGAAATTTTTTCCTTCAAGTGATCTAAGTATCATTTTTCTTAAAAAATAAATTTTTACATATTAAAATAATAATAATAGTAATTTTTTATCATTAAAGGTTTAGGATAACAAATAACTTATCCTATATAATTAGTTCTTTCCAAGTATTTTACGAAGGGATGTAAATTTGTTTCCTTAAAGTCATCCAACAACTTTCTAAAACCAAAAAAGATTATAAAATTAATCTTTATCATGCAAAGATAATAGACTCTTAAGTAATGTTATCTTTATATCTACTAAATGAAGGATGAAAATTGTTTTCCTTTGATTCATTGCACTTAGAGAAGCATTATTCAGTACAACCAAAGTGGAAAAAAAGTGCCATGTCCAAAGGAAACATTATGAACTAAAATGGAAAAACGTTTGAGGTTAGATGTCTAATAGATAACTATTTTTTAGTTGCCATCCTCCAATCTTAAAATCAAAATATCCATCTTAATCGAGATCCTTTAACCAACTATAAGTTTACATTGTACACATGTTTTGTTTTCTATGATACCTCTTAGTTCTTAATACATCTGGGGTTGAGAAAAAAAAACAAAATCCATGTGTCCTTCATGGTCCAAGACAATAAATCACCTATCTTGGTAAATTCTTATAACTCCACCATAAATTGAGCCATATGTTAGGGGATATGTTGGAAATGCATCCAAACAAGACACCCATTAATCTTCAACTAACTCTATATGGTTCTTCATTTCGACAAATTACCTAATGAATGTAATATTCTAAATGGATTGACCTAAGAATTTATTGAACAAAGGAGGGGCATACCAATTATGGATCTCGCTTTTTTATTATACTAAGTGTGTTGTCTTCATCATTTGATGGCACTAGTTCCATAACCCAAGCAATGCCATTGACAATGGAAGCAAAGAAAACACCCATATTATAAACATTCATGTCCATGTTGTTGCACTTTGATGCATTTTAACTAACTAAAATAGGATTATACTTAAAAAGTAAACGAGACCGCTTGGTTTCATATAAGAATAACTTTCAAAGAGACCTCAAGGTTCTAACCAATTTGAGAATTTATACAATAGTATACTTATTCCCATGGAATCAATCACCTTAAACAATGAGTCATATCAAATATTGTTGTTGGGTATGGAAGCCCACAAAATGTTAGGATCCCAATCATAGGTGAAACAATACACTCTAAATCAAACTATACATGTACCTCATATGAATCTCTGAAAAATAAGACCATTATGATAAGAAACTGCATCTCATCCATGAATTGTGTCTCATTAGTAACCTACTAAACCAATTAAACAAAAATACATTCATAACATTTTAAACCAATTAAACAAAAAGTCATTAAAATTTCAAAATCATGAAAAATATTTAATTTTTTAACTCTTAAATTTAATATATATTAATTTTTTCAAAAAGACATAAAAAATAAATCTAATTAGATAAAATGAAAATTAATTTAAAAAAAAAAAAAACTAAAAATATACTCCTTTCACTCCCTTTCTTTGGCACCAACAAAACTTTATCTATATATACTATAAACATATAGTATTCTTACCCACAGGTCATATTGAAAGACAACCCATGCTTTGCTTGTACGAAACATCAGGCCGACGTTGTAAGCAAACTTCATTGTTGTTTATAGAAACAAACATTAATGTAATTCAATACAAATAAAAGTTAATGACATTCAATGGAAAGAATAAAAACATCGATCCATATATATTTCTGTTTACAGAGCCCATAGATCCATATTTCTGTTTACAGAGCGGCGAGCTCTATTTTTGTTTATAGGTGAAAAGCAGAACGTGAGCATAACAAAATCTTGGATTGTAGTATTGAAGAGGAGTATTATAGTATTGAAGAGAAATTATAGTTACTGGCAAAAATGGCAACTGTGGTGGAATTGATAGGGGTTTCTGTAAAACCTATTATTGATAAAGAGTTGAGTGCAAAGGATTTGGTACGTGACCACTTCCTCAATGATGAATTGAGGAGGAGAATTAGCGGGCAGAGATTATATCACCTCGATTTCAGACATGGTATCAACAATCATTTGTTGTCAGAGTTCAAGTTTTATACACCCACCACCCACGATGTAGGCAAGGTATTATTTCTTGAATGGGCAGGGAAGGCAATTTTCCATACTGACCCTGTTATTCGATTCCCGCTTCCCACAATCCTCAACAAATGATTCAATTAAACAACAACAACAATGCTCCAAGCTTCACGGGTCCATCATTCACAGTTGTAACATTCAACGTGCTGACAGATGAATGTGCTAGACCAGAGTAGTATCCCAACTGTCCTTCCTTCTTGCTCAGTTGGGAATACTGCCGACAAAACTTATTGAAAGAAATATTACAGTGTGACGCTGACATCATTTGCCTCCAGAAGGTCCAAGTGAACCACTATTATGATTTTTCATATCGGGAAATGGCTGAGCTAGGGTATGAAGGGTTGTTTAAGGGAAAGGAGAGAACATGGCTGGTTGGGCCAAATGATGGTTGTGCAACGTTTTATAAAAAGAATCAGTTTGACTTGGTAAAAGAGTGGTGGATACATCTTTCCCAATATCATTTTGGCAACATTGCACTTAATGCCATCCTTTCATTAACAAACACTAGTCAACGTCTGTGCATAGTCAATACCCACATCCATGTAAATCCTAATAACAATGAAGAAAAGCTAGGGAAGATTTATTTCTTGCTCAAGGAAACGGAGAAATAATATGTTCCATGTGTAATATGTTGGGATTTTAGTTCTTTGCCTGGAAGCGCCCCCCACTCACTTCTGACCAAAGGCTATGCCCATCGCTCGAACAAGAAATATTTGTATTATGATTCAAAGCAGCTTGCTAAAAGGATTCACCATACACTACCTTTAGCAAGTGCTTATTCTTCCTATTTTTAATGCGATGTTGCGCAGGTAGACATTGAGAAGAAGATGAAGGGTGAAACAAGGGAGCCCCGTTTCACTAACTTCGTCCAGAATTTTAAGGGAACGATGAATTTTAAGGGAACGTTGGATTACATATTCTACACTACCCCTAATTTGAAAGTGGTGTAGTTGATGGAGTTGGTCGACGAGGAGGAGTTGAAGGACGGTGCTCTTCCTTCACGTACTCGCTCTTCCGATCATATCGCAATTGCAACAAAGTTTAAGTTGCACCAAATGGGGGAAGTGCACGAAACTGGAGAGGCTAGTTTGCCTTTGGTTGATGAATTGTACCAAATGTTTGAAAGTACACAAAACTGAAGTAGTTTGTCTTTGGTTGGTGGTCACTGTAAAGTTAGGTAGTTTTCCTTTGCTCGATGATGACTGTAAAGTTATTTTTTTTTTATAAATTAAGACCGATTTTGGTTTATTAAATATTTCATATAAAAAGCTCATGTTGATATAGAACTTCTGTCTTTTAAATTTTTTTGTTGTATAATATCTAATTAATTTAATTTAAAACATATTACATAATATCATTATTACATTACATATTGAGGTTGGATCGGGAGTGAAACCCTAGCACTCTGGAACGCTTCCCCTGCACACCTTCCACATGAACTAAACACTCTGCCATAGAACCTCTCGTCTGCTACGATCTGTAACAGGCAGACCCCAAGATTGATCAGTCAAAATGAGCCCGGTGGAGAGGGGGCATCCCCCCTCGTACAAAAACGTAAACTCCAATGACAGGGCAGGCGAAAGAATGAAGCGTCCTTCCTTCGAGCCACCGTCGTAGCTACAAGACCAACTCCTAGCTAGAGAAAAAGGGCTGCAGAAAGAGATGGACATGGATGTGGGTCTGTCCCATCCAAAAGCACCTGGAAGATGGGAGAAGGGAAAATAAATCCCGTAATCGGAGAAACCCCCAAGATATCCCATCATCTCAACAAGGGTGGGAAAACACACCCAGTTCATGCGTGAGCATGCCCTCATCAGCAAGTTCCTAGGACTATGGCCATCTGAACGTGACCTAACCCGCTGGTTCAAGCATTGGTGGAACCCTAAAGAAGATTATGAAATCCAGCTAAGCTCCAAAGGTTTTTTCACAATCATCCTGTACAACCTAGAGGATAAGGACAAAATTTTTGAAAATGGACCATACTTGTACAAATCGGCTAAGATTTTCCTACGCTTCTAGATGGACAGATTCAGTCTGGACAAGGAAGATTTTACAATGGCCCCAGTCTGGATCCAACTCTATTCTCTGCCCTAGGAGTTTTTCCTGGAGGAAATCCTCATGGGAATAAGAAACACAGTAGAGCACTATGTTAAAGCTTCAGAGGCCACGAGGCAAAGAAAATACACCTCATACACCCGAATATGTGTATACATGAACATCTCCCACGCTCTTCTAGGATCTGTTACTTTGGAATATCAAGATGAAGACTGACAATAGACGATGTATTACAAACAGATTCCTTTCCGTTGCAGGAAGTGTCATGAACATGGACACCTCTTTAGCGATTATTTGTTGAATATCCAAGCAACCAAAGCTAGCGAGGTCAAGCAGAAAGATGGATTCACTACGGTCACAAGTAGGAAGAGAAACCCTCCAAATAAACAACGGGCGGACCCCAAGACCACTGTTTTGACCAAAAACTCATTTGAGATCCTAAACCAACTACCGGAAGATGAAGAAATTCGAGACCCGCACACAACTAAACAATGGGAGAAAGGAAAGAACCAGGGTACACCTTCATCGATCCAATCTAATGAGGCCAGGCCAAAAGAACGTGACGCCATGGACACAAACATCCAAATAAATTTGGAAGACCATGACCTGGCAGGCATAGATCTGGAAAAACTAGAAGAAGATCTAAATCAAAAGGATCTACAAGTCCTCCCGAAAGAGCAGCTCCGTAAAGTTTATAATTTTTTTCTGGACTCCACGGCTGGCTCCATATCCATGTTGGGTATAGCCATAGATCCCAACTCAGACTCAAAGAATATACCTAGAGAAAACAAAAGAAGAGGACGAAAGTCAGCCCATCAGCTTATCAAGGAGGCAGGAAATCTCATGCTCAATTCTGGGTAGATCCAAATCTCTTGGAGGGATACCTCCACCCAACCCAACAAACCTCACGATGAATATCCTTACCTAGAACATTAGGGGACTTAATGGTAGATCCAAACAATGGATCCTACGAGACTCAATCAAAGTAGAAAAGCCAGACATTCTGCTAATCCAGGAGACAAAATGCGCAGGACCGGAAGCAGAAATCATATTCCAAAGAACCTGGCGTGGATGTGAATCCATACACACCGACTCCACTAGAGCGTCAGGAGGATTCGCCATTTTATGGAACCCCAATATTGTTACCCTAAGTGAACCCTTCTCTACCTTGGGCACACTTACCGCCCACTTCATGATCACAGGGTCAGGTCATGAAGGCTACATCACAAATGTGTATGGGCCTTAGAGTCAGCAGGACAAGGATAGTCTCATGAAGCAAATAGATCATATCAAAACCTTGTTGTGTATGCCCAACTGGATCCTAGGCGGTGACCTCAATATGATCTTGACCCTAGAGGAGAAGAAAGGTGGAACCAAGCAACTAGAGCCTGATAGTGGTAAGTTCAAAACCCTCATAGACTCACTAAATCTAATAGACATAGAGAACTGCAACATAACTTTCACCTGGTCCAACCACATATCGGGGCACCAACAAGTGGCCTTCCATCTGGATCACTTCCTCATAGTGGAAGAATTACTCATACAAGATTCGAGCATGGAGAGCCTCATTCTCCCAAGGGTAGGCTCATATCATTGGTCGATCACCTTCTGCCTAGAAATAGGGACCGTGTCGCAACACAAACCCTTTCACTTTGAGAAATTATGGCTATCACACCCCGATTTCCATCATCTCACAAAGTCTTGGTGGGCCCAATCAGAAATAGACCATGGTACCTGCATGTACAAATTTCGGCAGCATCTTAAAAACTTCAAAAACTCGCTAAGGCTATGGAACAAGCAAACTTTTGGAAACATATTTCAAAACATGCAGGCTATTGAAAATAGGCTAGTTGAACTGCAGGAAATCTTCATTTCAGGGACCAGAATAATAGAACTAATGACGGAGGAAGAAGAGCTCCAAACAAGTTTAGAGGAAAGGAAAAATCAAGAGGAAATACTATGGCAATATAAATCCAGAGTCCAGTGGCTCAAAGAGGGTGAGAGGAACACAAAATTATTCCATAGAGTTGTGATCCACCGACGCTACATCAACCGAATAACACATCTGGAAGATGCCCAAGGAAACCCAATCAGGGAACACAACTATATTGTTGAAGAACTTAGCACCTACTACAAATACCTCCTAACTAAAACCAACGAGGATAGATCGACAACAATTCAGAGGATAACATGGCACATACCCTCCCTTGTGACTCCATAAAAGAATGAAGCTCTAATGCGACCCATTAATCAGGAAGAAGTAGATTAGGAAGTTAAAGAAATGCCACCAGGCAAGGCACCCAACCCAGATGGTTTCACTACTGACTTCTTCCACCATTGTCGGGATCTAATCAAGGAAGAGGTAAGGTAGTTTATGGAGGAATCACAAACCTTTGGCCAAGTATTAACAACCCTCAATGCAACTTTCCTCACTCTAATTCCTAAGGAGGAAAGGGTTACCCATCCCAAGAAATACAGACCAATCACACTTTGCAATGTTATATACAAAATCATTACAAACATGATTGCTACATGTCTCAAGCCAATCCTACCATTCATTGTCTCCAAGGAACAGTCATGCTATCTAGAGGGATGAAAAATCATGGACATCGTTATTCTGGCTCATGAGGTAATACACTCCCTTAGGAAGACTAAAACCCGAGGTATGCTTATTAAACTCGATATTTCAAAATATTTCGATAGAGTCAGCTGGCAGTATCTCCACTCTATGCTTGACGCCTTTGGCTTCAATCATCATTGGATAGACTGGATCTTAAAACTGACCTCGTCGGCCTTTTTTTCCATCCTGGTAAATGGGGTACCCTACCAACCCTTCACTCCCTCCATGGGCATAAGAAAAGGGGACCCTCTTTCGCCCTTCCTCTTCATCCTCATGGCAGAAGGTCTAGGGCGGTATATCAAGACAATGATACTAGAAGGTACCCTTAAAGGCCTACCCTTGCATAATATTTAGCTAGCTCCCTCGCATAGCCAATTCGTTGGTGACACCCTCCTTTTGAATACCCCCACTTCTCGAGAAGCCATCAAACTCATCCCCATTCTCTTTGACTTTGTAGAAGCTTCAGGCATGTCCCTCAACCTAGACAAATCCAAACTCTTTTTTTTCAACACCCCGATAGGGGTTCAGAACCACATCTCAAGATTCCTAGACATACCCAAGAGCTCCCTTCTGTCCAACTAACTTGGCATTCCCTTCATAGGGGCTCCAACAAGATCCATATCCTGGGACAACCTACTTCTCTCCATCTCTAATAGGCTTAGCAATTGGACCTTTATACCTCTCAACATTGCAACAAGGTTGGTGCTTCTCAAGTCAATTCTGCAAGCCCTACCTACTTACCTCTTCACATCTTTGGTGGTCCCTAAATAGGTCATCAGGGCTATCAGAAACCTCCAATGAAACTTCCTATGGCATGGGAACCAACCGAACAAGAAGTGGGCACTAGTAGGCTGGGACAAGCTCTGCAAGCCTAAAGCTTGGGGAAGACTGGGACTACGAGACCCAGGGAAACTCAACCAAGTCATGGGAGATAAAATGTGGTGGATATGGTTAAAGGCCCCCATTGCACTTTGGGTGCAACTTTGGAAACAAAAGTATGCTGAAAACATGAGTGTAGACAAGATCATCCATCACAACGACCAGATTCAAGGATCCAACATCTGGAATACAGCCTGGAAAAATAGAGAACTTGTTCAAAAACATGCCTTTTGGGAGATCCAGAATTGAGAAAGTGCACTTTTCTAGAAGGACTCGTGGAAACAACAAAAACCTCTAGATCAGATAGAAGACCTAAGCCCCATCAGGCAATTGCTTCACACGGACCCCCCTCAACATGTAAAGGAATTTTGGTGACCAGGAATCAGACCTCTACCTTAGCAGCAATGGAATACCTCCACCCGGAAACTACAAATCCCACTAAACTCGAACCTGCAAGCCTAGCGGCACTATGCTAGCCACAGGAAAATCCCCAAGCGAGAAGGCTCGAACATTCTTAGATGGGGCCACTCCACTACAGGTAACTTTTCAGTCATAGAAGCCTACTATATGTAGGGTAATCACCAGAGTCATGACAAGGAGAATATCTGGAACAAGGTTTGGAGCCCCTTCCTCTAGCCGAAGGTGTCAACCTTTCTATGGCTCACCATCCACAACCATATCCTCACTTGGGACAATCTTAGAAAAAGAGGCTTCATTGGACCATCAATTTTCCCCTTATGTCAACAACAAGAGGAAACTATGGAACATCTCTTCAACAAATGTCCTTTTAGCAATGGGATATGGGACCAAGGAGCTCAAGCAATGTGTAGGATGAATTGGGACAGGACCAATATTAGAGACACAATAGAGAACTAGGACCTGTTATCTTTTAAAAATCCCATTATTGCCCTCATTTGGTTTTGACTCCCAAGATTCACTCTCTGGCAAATCTGAAAGGAACAAAACAAAAGAATCTTCCACTCCAAGGCATCCACTCTAGAACTAGTATGGGGACAAATATGTAAGCTCATATGGGAAACAATCCAAAGAAAAAATTGGAAGCACGCGGATAAGAATTGCGGCCTGGAAGAGTAGCGCATCCTTCTATACTGACAACTCAACCTGAATAATCAGCTTGTGCAAAATCCAAGCTATCCCCAAAAAAGCAGTCCAATTACCTGGTCCCCTCCTCCAGCAAGATTTATAAAGGTCAACTTTGATGGGGCCTCCAAATGGAATCCGGGACTAGCTAGATTTGGAGCCACCCTCATAAACTCAGATGGCCAAATCCTTTGTCTTGTCCCAGGTTTTATTGGAGAAAATACTAACAATGTCGCGGAACTAACGGGNTGTGTGCCCCGGAGGAGGCCCGTTAGTTCCGCGACATTGTTAGTATTTTCTCCAATAAAACCTGGGACAAGACAACCACTTCCACAATCTCATTGTGGAAGGGGATTCTCAAATCATCATCGGGCTAATTATGAAAATCCTCCACGGGGAACATCTAGGGAAAATATCACCCAACTGGAGACTATCGGGACTACTAGAGGAATTTAGTGCCTTACTTAGGCCCAGTCTCATTATCATTCCCTCCCGTGTGAAAAGGGAAGTGAATAGTATAGTGGATTGCCTAGCAAATGAAGGGGTAGCGAGGGAAAGGGAGAGCATCTACTGGGATCCTCATATCTCGGAAGCTACAAAACTCTCAACCCATTGTCAGCGCCTTGCGAACAAAGATTACCCACCCCCGGATAGGGTACCACCTAGCACAGAAGGACCATGTGGTACAATGTTTGGACGGGCCTTAAATGAAGGCCACCGAACCCCATCCCTTCACCATTAAGGATGAGGGCAAGTTGGTTCAGCTGGCCTGAATACCCAAGACTTATTGCGCACATGATGGGAACGAAACTACAGAGCAATCAGTGGAGAGCCTTAATGGCGGGTCTGGTCACTTTAATCCTCATGCATTCAGTTGATTTTGGAGAGGAAGGGGATCATTTGGAGCTGAATCCATAACATTGGAGCATCCTTGTGCTCTGGTGCGACTGTAATTGTCCAATTTCTGATGGAACCAACTCTAGGCAGCTTAAAATGCCAAGGGAATGAGGCAAGCCCTGCAGGGGTGCTGCCTGGTATGCTTCGGTTGTGCGTGTTAGCACTTGGTAAATTTCCTAGAGGTTGAAACAGAAGAAATCTACAAAGGTAACTTTATCCAACCACTTTTAAAGCTGGGAATCTAGCCCTTCCAGCTTCAGAGAGGGATCTCTCTATATGATTTAGCTTTGTTTTTTAA
>SNQJ01S0166675.1:0-20954 GCA_010110895.2 Picea sitchensis | reverse complement strand
TGCTTAATTTATCAAATTCGGCAATAGTTCTGTCAAATAGAACGGATATGCCAAAAGGTGCTTAATTTATCAAATTCGGAAATAGTCCTGTCAAAAGAGTCAAACTGCCAATTTTAGCAACAGACAGCTAAATTTAGCTCTGTCAATTACATTTCACTAACACCAGCTGCATTAGAACCTCCTATAGATTTGACTGGCATCGGACCGCAAACATCTGAATGTATTAGATCTAGGATTTCCTTAGATCTATTATTGCTACTTGAGAATGGCTTCTTAACATTTTTACCAAGTGCACATCCTCTGCAAATTCCTTCATGTGTAGATTTTAGTTCTGGTATTCCTTCAACCATTTTCTCGAGGAAAGGTAATGCTTGATAGTTAAGATGAGCATACCTTCTATGCCAAAGTTCACTGGGATTGACTTCATCATGTATAAGAGCTTCATCATTACGTTCTAGTAGTCTGTATAATCTGCCTTCACGAGTTCCAATAACTCTAGCATTCTCTATGCAGGAGTCTCTAGACCAAGATAGTACTTCACCATCTACAAAGGCTATTCTATTTCCTTTGTCTTCTAGGCAAGATATAGATACAAGATTCTTTTCTAAACCAGGTACATATAAGACATTACTCAAATGAACATTGTTACTTGATTTCAATTTGATGGAGGCTTGACCAATTCCTTTGACTGGATAGGTGTTCTTGTCTCCAAGTTCTACCTTGTAGGATGTTTTCTTTTCATTCGGACTGGAGAGTCTAACCTGGTCTCTTGTCATATGCCTGGAAGCTCCATTGTCAATTATCCACATGTCATCTTCAAGAGTTCCTGTAAGAGTTGAATAGTGTAGATGATTTGTCTTTTCATTCATGATTTATGTTGATTGATAGCTGGTCAAACTTTGACTTTGAACCAAAATCTCAACCTTGACGTTTTTGCCTTTTGAGAGTGCCAATAGGTGCGCTGGACTAAGGCGCACTAGAATATCCTCTCCTTGAGTAAAGTGTTCCTTCATAAGGTGTTGGGCAAGAGGTTTTAGGGTTTGCAGTTGCACCTGCTAGTAACCCTAGCGACAATGCTTCAGTAACTGCACCTGCTAGAAACCCTAGCAACAGTTCTTCAACAAGCTTGATAATCTTATGGATTAGCTTCCTCCCAGTGGTTAGATTGACTGAAGGAGGTGTGGGCCCATAACCTGTTAGAAAAATGGGTGTGCTCGTTTAACCATAGACAATATAGCAATATTGTCACCCAACCATATGCACAAAGGCCACCCCCAAGCACCTTAACCCTGACAGATAGAATAATTCCAGTAGCAAATCAATTGCCAACCAAGGCTAGCGCACCAAGCAAGGATAACCAAAGACCAAGCAGAAAGTCCAAACCGATAACCCAAGACAATATCACTACTGCAGCAGTTGCAGTTCTCCTTCACTCATGCGCACTTCTTGTCCTTATGCAGTTGTGAGTGAGTGAGTCACAAATGAGCTCTAGCACCCTCTATTTATACTACTCCATCTTAACTGATTGGACCGACTTCTCTTCCTGGGGGATAATAACTCAATATTAATTATTCTATTAAGCCGACTTGTCTTCTTGGGTTATTATCCAAGGCTTTAAGGTTTCTCTTGCTTCCCAGAATATTCTAGTCTCGTCAAAGGTTACAAGTCGAGGTTAATACCTCCCACAACTACCATAATATCAACATTGCTTCTCCTTTTTCTCAACCATTGATTGGATGTAAGGTTGTGCACCATCTCTGGTTTTTGGAAAAAAGAATGGTGAGGTCCTCTTGGAAGGTGAATCCGTGGAGTCTGTCTCACTGCCCTGAGTCCTAGATATAACTGTGGTTCTTGAGGATCCAACTACTCCATCGGTAACAAGTTAAACTTTAATGGTGGTTGCCTCTAACCTTTTTTATCCTTTTCATAAATAACTTTGTAGGCAACTCACATAATCTTTGGGGTTGATTTGGTACAAACCTCAACCTCATGCCCTTTGATTTTAGCCAAGTGGTATTTCAATTGGCTAATCCTTTCTATCATGGGCTGCCCACATAGTTTACAAGTCAATCTTTGTCAGTTTGTCCCATTTTCAAGTTCACCATACCGTCAAAATGGGTTCAAAGCTTTTGGCATATTGACAAGGCAATACTTGACTTTCAATTTCAAAGCTAGGGAAAAAGAAAACAAAAAAAATGAACATGAAGCATTGTTTGAAATGAAACAACTTGGTAAAAAAAATAGACCTATAAATTGCTATATGAGCCATGAAAAATGATAGTAAGAGGAAATCAACATGCACTTTGATACCTTGCATAAGTCTAGATAAAAAAAAACTAGTTAAGAAGGTGGAATTTGAAGAAATACCTGGGATTTGAGAATATGAAAACTGCAGGTAGATAGGAATCGATCCCTGCTCCAATAATTTTTTTTTGATGGCAATGAGAACAATGGTTTGGCCCTCCTAAGATCAGTTGTTGATGATGGTAAATTGATCCGGATTTAGGAGCAGAATGAAATGAAACACATATCTATGACATTAATGCAAAGAGATACAATGAACAATAACAGAGATACAGTGAAACTTGACTTCTATTCAATAAAGAAATATGTTGAAACTGAAAAATGCAGAATGAAACAATCTTGCTCGAATGGTGGTAGCTAATCTATGAGAAGAGATGTGGCGGCTATGCGCATTCATCTGAGCACATTAAAATGAGGCCTACGGGCCTTTTTAGCATCAAGAAGTGATTGGAAAACCCTAGACATCCAAAAACCTAACCCTAGGAGATGAAGCGCCAAAAATCATGTGGGCCCCGATGGGGTAAGTTTTTTACATCAATTTCCCGGGGTCGTAACTTTTGCATACAATCTTCGTTTTAGGCACACGATATCCTGTTGGAAAGGTCTATCCGAGGACTACACATGTTGCCATCACACTCTGACTTAGTCTACAGTGTGGCTGTGGTGAGCCCAAAAAACGTTGTTTAGGGCCTCAAAACGACCCCGAAAGTTTAGGACCTGAAAAGCTAGAAAAAAACTGCCAAGATGAAAACTTTATGTGAGACAGTTGGAATAGGTGGGTGGCCACCGATATCCACCTGGATCATAAATTCCTTCCCTCTCATTCCTAAATAGCTACAAGGACGAATGACATAAAAAAAACAAAATCAATACTTTAAGTGGGTCAAAATCGGCATAGACGATTTTTTGTTGATATTGCAATGTGGCGATTTTTTTGAAAACTGTGATTTTTCATTTAGGGTTTAACATTGCAAAAAATTGCATCAAATATCGTGATGTATCCTATTTTTCACTGATATTTTCATCAATGATTTTAGTAACATCTATTTTTTGACATGCTATTATAATAACTGCTACATAGGTGTTATTTTGGCATTATGAGGTTCTTATTTTAGGAGGTTTAGCTCCATATTTTGAGGTTCCTATTTTTAGGAGGGGTCATTGCTATTTTTAGCACACCTGTTTTTAGGCAATAATGTGGCAATTACATGGTGATGATTGTTCAAAGAGATGGTGCCATGTGTTGAAGTGTGAAAAATATCATTTCCGTATTTATAATTTGATGAGCATGAGGATGTTGACACGTGTCTTGGTGTGGATAATGATAGACATACTTAATAAAGTAAATAATATCTCACTTGAGATATCTTTGGAAAAGATTTTGGCTTATCCATGCAAGTAGTAGTTTAAGTGGGATTATTTATGGTAAATGAATTAGCTCTTATCTGAAAGGGGGCGCACTAGTTGAGTTAGATACATGCAGTCTAATTTGAACTCAATCTTATCTATTCAATTATAGTTAATTGCACCTTGGATGCAACCTTATCCGCTTACATCTAGAGATAATTGTGTCATGCATGAGAGATTACCTTAGTTCTAGTTTAGTTCGAGATCCAGTTAGAGTTTGGATGCATGGCTATTCTTGGCCAAGGAAGGTGCACCACGTAGTAGAAATATATTTTTAGTTAATTTTTAGAGATGGAGGAAAGGGTTGAACTCCTTGAGATTGAATCTCAATTTACTTGTAATTGCCAAAAATTTGGATAACGAATGAAGCTTGAGCACTTGGTCCACACGTTTCCCTTATTTGGTGTATTGAGTTCTATATATTGATGCTTGCATCTCTTTTGTTATGTTTGATTAAGTTAATGTTATAATATTTTGTGGGTATTCCTCCCCCTAGTTTTAATGAAGCTATTGCAAATCTGAGTGGCTATTTTTTACCTTGAGGGTTTGTGTTAGATACCTAATCCTTGGGTTTATGGTATATTGTAAATATTAATTTAGGGGAAATATGAAGAGTCATAAGTGAATAAGAAGATTCATTCGTACCTCTTGGAAGATGAAACCAAAGGTCACTTCTTATTGTATTAATGTATGGCTTACTTTAATGAAATTCAATTCATCCGTGGAGTTACTCATCCTGGCTTGACAGTAGTATCAGAGCCTAGGTTTTTTCTTGATAACTCTATGATCTTTCTAGATCTTCTTCCCTTCTCCCTTATGCGGCTACCTTTGCGTGACATCTGCATTTCCTTACTTTGTGACAATAGTAGGAAGAGTTGAGTATACTTTTTGCAGTTTTAGATACTCTAGTAGTTTCTCAAGGTCTCTTAAGATGTTGAGCATGTGGATTTTCTGATAAGGGACTGTTGCACTTGGAGTCTTTAGTTGGCCCAACAATTCCATTCCGATCTTCATAACGTTAACAAACGAAGAAAACAACTATCAGAATGCTCTCCTCATGTTGTTGATGGCAACGTGCACATTTTGGGGCTTTGTTTTCTGAAGTGGACATAATTTTTTTTTCCAGCAATCACAGGACCAAATTGGAATTTGATAAGGCCTCAGGATTTTCTAACCCCATTGGTCGATATGCAATGTCGGACGCTTTAGAAGATGTGAGGTGGTTTAACATTTCCTTCCCACAATCCACAATCTCATTGAATCAAGAGTAATTTACCTGATTCCGGTTTGTATGCTTTACTTTTTCCTGACGAAAGACAACATGATCTCATTCGATGTCGAAGAAACAAGGCAATGCAAGCACAGTGATGTGGTCGAGAATCCATCAATAGCCACATCGAGCAATACAACAATGAACTTCGAGGCATATAATTGACTTCTGGTTTTCAGTTTGCTCAATTTTATGCATTACATCTTTATGTCGGAGGTGAGTTTTATCACTAGAAGAGCTTCATTCCTAAACCTAATCAGACCATTGGCATTCTCCAACGAATCATAGTTGCTAAGTTGCGAGCGAAATCCACCATTCTTTCCTCTAGAAAACAAGATACGACCGTTGGCATATCATAAAGACTATCGGCATATCCTTTCAAGACCGGTGGCATATCTTCAAGACAATTGGAAAAATTGTTGTGTATCTTGTGGTGTATGTAGATGATCTTATAACAAGGAACAATGAAGCATATATTGCATCCATAAGGAAAGAATTGAAGAAGGGTTTTGAGATGACAAACATGGGACATCTTCACTATTACTTGGGTATTGAAGTAACTCAGAATCCAAAGTATGTATTCATTTCCCAAAAGAAGTACATTGGAGAATTGGTGAACAAATTTGGCATGGATGATTGTAATTATCTCTCTACTCCAATGGAGAAAAATCTTAAGCTAACATCAAAGAAGGGAATGAATTTGAGGATGCAACTAAATATAGAGAACTTGTGGGGAGTCTTATTTGCCTTACCACTACTGGACCAAATATCTCATTTGTAGTTGGGATCCTTTCTAGGTTCATGCAAAAACCTTGTGAAGGACATTGGTGTGTTGCAAAGAGAGTTCTAAGGTACTTGAAGGGAACTCAAGACTTTGGAGTCAAATACTCTAAGGTGGAGAAGTTCAAACTATTTGGATATATAGATTCAAACTTTGATGGGGATAAGGAGAATGGAGTGTCTACTTCAGGATACCTCATGAGTCTTGGATCAACAACTATCTCTTGGAGATAACACAAATAGTTTGTTCCAGTAGATTCCACTACAGAAGCTAAATATGTGGTTGTTATAGAGGCAAAAAAGGAGATTGTGTGGCTTAGGAAGATACTAGAGCATTTGTAGGAGAAATAGGGTGAATGCTACTCCATTTTTTATTGACAACATTTTTGCAATCAAGTTGGCCAAGAATCCTAGATTCCTTGATTGAACAAAGCACATCAACACGAAGTACCATCTGATTTGAGATCATGTAGAGGCCAAGAACATTTAGTTGATACATTGTTCCACAAGTGAGCAAATTGTAGACATCTTCACTAAAGCGCTTAGAAGAGAAATGTTTGAAAAGTTTAGAAAGATGCTTGGACTTACAAACACCCCTTCAGATTAAAGGAGGGAATGTTAGATACCTAATCCTTGGGATTATAGTATATTGTAAATATTAATTAGGAGAAACATGAAGAGTCATAGGTGAATAGGAAGAGTCATTCATACCTCTTGAAAGATAAAACCAAAGGTAACTTCTCATTGTATTAATGTATGGCTCACTTTAGTGAAATGCAATTCATCCGTGGAGTTACTCATTTTGGCCTTGTTATCGCCATTTTGTGGATAACTAAGGAGATTATGTGTTGAGGCCCTCAGGTTGCAGATATGGAGTGTCAAGAGACTATATGACCAGCAGTATCCACTTGCACAGATGAAGACCCTTCTCACCATGACAAAGGTCATAGATTTTTAGATGGCATCCACCACACCAACTGGCTTCTGAGAGGCACTGGGCCTTGCTCCATGATGTACAAGTCAGGTATTATGGTGAGTGGCATTTCAATATTTGAGGCATTTGAGTATGTTGTATCTTAGACTACTTTAGATTTCATGACAATGCTTGGACATTATGCCTTGTGCCCTGCTTCACCTTGGTGGTTGCCATTGTGCCCTAGTAAGTGGTCTTAATTGGGAATGGGTTTGCTACTAGGAACTCCCTTGAAGAGCCATGGTATCGTTCCTGACCATACTTACCACTTTTCATCACCTAAACCCCCCATTTCCTCATCTCTTAGGATTTTAGGGTGTATTGACCCAAGAAGAGGTTGTCCCTCATTCTATGGGAAGAAGGGGCTGAAGGACCCAAGGGATTGTTGTTGGGTAAAAGATAAAAGCCTATGTATAAACCTTCCAAATGCTTCGCCGAGGGATCCCCCAAGAAAGCAATGAAATGCTTATCTGTAAGAAAAGGGGGACCCACAAGAGTAAAATATAGAATGCTTAGGGGGTTAGTTGGAGGATAGGAGGTCTCATCACGAGCCGACCTATCATGATCATGGGTATCTAGCGGTATGACACTACCACCATCTGGCCACCAGGCCAGGGTAGTGGCTCTCAGTTGCACAGTCGAGAGAAAGGGGGTCTCATCATGAGCCAACCTTCTCATTTCCACGAAGTATTCGTGAGTGACACTGTCATTATCTGGACACCACGCCAGGACAATATCATTCAACTGATCCTTAAAACATGAAAGAAATAAAGAATGGCAAAATGATGGGCTTGGAAAAATTGCATTGCAAACGAAGGTGCCACAGACCCTCTACAAAGGCACCCATGAATGAGACACTACAACCCCTTGTATGTCATGAACCCCATGCTCATTGAGTCTTGATCCTTAACCACTTCATCCACTTTACATGGCTTAGAGAGGGATCACTTGGGAAACACTCCTTGACCTAGGGAAGGTCTGCCCAATAGGACACCTCCTCAATCCTCCCATATCCAAGCTTGGCAGGTCGCATAATGTCTTTAGGCACTTACTTGTTTGACAGTTTAATCTTTGATGCACATGCTTAGGTGGTTCATTTATTGATTTGATTTACTCATCATGATATTTTGACTTGAGATCCTTGGAGGGTGTGATTGTTTGTCTTTCCAGGACCTAGTTGGTGGACAGTTTTGGAGGAACAAGCCTAGCATGGGCTTCCATGGGGCTTGAAGCCCACAGGTTGGATGCCAAGGGCCCGCATGCTGGATGAGAGAGACATACCTTCAAAGGCCTAGAAGATATTGTGGACAACATGACCTAGCCCTCACATGCCAAACGTTTTTCCTAGGAGAGGCAAAACGTCACTTTTGGAAGCATGACGTCATCTAGGAGGGCTAGGGTTTGGTGGTGAGATTATTATTCATTGACACAAGGACATTTTGAGGAGAATGGGGCTTTGACCATGAAGAAATGACCTAGATGGTTGACATGTGGCTTTGGGGAGCCTAACTACACTTCTCCAACACCAACGACTTGCTCCTAGTGTCAAAATGTCCCCTAAAGGGGTGACATCACCTTAAGTTAGGGTTTCTTTTTGTGTAAAAGTAAATTTTAAGTTAATTGTTTAATATTATGTGTAAAGGGACAAGATTAGGGTTGTTGATCCCTAGTCTTGTGGTTTACCCTAAAATTATGTGGACAAATTATTTGGGTGACAATTTGTATAAATAAAGATCATATGATCTCATTTCGTAACAAACTCTCCCATTGTGAGAAGTATTGGGATGAAATTTTCGCTGTCTTTGGCTAGTTTTCTCTCTTGTGCTCTTGTATATGACTCTCTTTGGTTATTGGTTGATGGAAGTGACACGCTAGCCTTGGAAGGCTATTCTCTAACTATTGTGGTGGTTTGTCTTAGCTTTTTCCTTGAATTGGTAAGGCTTTTTTACATTGTGCTATCATTTGTTATTCATGTCGAGGTTATTTGCTAGAGCTAGGTGGGAAGTATAAGGGCATACACCCCCACCTTAGTCTCCATCATTTTATGGTTACATTTTATTGGTTTAACAAGTGTTTGCTAAGAGAAGTATAAGGGCATACACCCTCTTAGCCTAAACCCTAGCTAGAGATACTTGCCTTGGGGAGTAAGAGGATTTACACCCCCAAGGAGGTAGTACCTCTATCCCTTTCTTTGCTGGACTCCATTAACCCAATTATTGAAGGCACTAGTCATTTACTTGTTGCATTGGAGAAATAAATTGCTGCCTTGGTAAACGTGAATTTTTCAAAATTTAAAGTTGTCTCTTTGGGAAAGTGTTCCTTTAACCTTTGGCTCCCTTGCCTCATTGAGGCGTCCCCTTTCAACCACAAACTCTTGCTGTTGTTACAAAACTAACCTACAGCCAATAGGGCTGCAGAAAACTAACCCCCCTAACCCCTAATAACTCTTAAACTAACCCTGGGATTAAACCCTAACTTTGCCCTAACTCTCTACTAACCCTAGTGCACCTATTGGGCTACTTAGAAGTGGTTTCTAGTGGCTGATTTTTCTGCTGTTAAGCTTGGTTTGCTACAGCCATAAGACTGATAATATCACTGCAGCAACCTTTTGTTTCAGCCTTGCTTTTTGTGCTAGAGTTATTGCTTAATCATTGATGAGTTGAGCTAGCTTTCACTAGCTTCCCTCTTGTTTATTTTATCATATGCTTAGCACTTATATTGCAGCCTTTGCTATCTTTATTGAGCTGATATATATCATTTACTTTTGCTGCAATTAGGGACAACAAGCTTAACTTGCTTGTCTAACTAACATATTGCAAGTATCCTTGGCTTTTATTGTGTCTCAGGCAGGTACTTCACTCTCGGTGGGTCACTCAACTCATTTGGCAACCTTTGAACCTTCCCAAGACCCCCTTCCAAGCTCTTCCTATCATATGGAATTGACCTCTAGGGGCATCCACTCATACTTATCATTTTCCACCTCTTTTTCCCCTAGGGTCACCAAGATTTCCCCCTTGAGGTGACTACCTCACCTCTAAAGTGATGGGAACACCTGCCTAAGGTGACAATGGGTAGGTGCTCTCCTAGTTGTCGCCAATTGGTGGTTGGGTCAGGCTTTGCCCAATCTACAACTTGTGCGATAACAAGCCCGATAGTTTGTTAGGTAAAGGAAGTTTGCCCCCTAAGTGGATATTGAGTGACTAAGATAGGGTTGTGTTTCCAACATTGACAATGAGGTTCAAGACATATCAATTAAGCGAGATTCATCTACCATGGTTTCTTCATTGGGATTCTCCATCTTCAAATGAACCCTTGGTTTAGCTCTTTTTTGCTTCCCTGACCCAATGGTCGGCACTAGTTTCTCGGATCCTTCCACAAAGAGGCTAGTTTTACATTGTGTATTTTATCTTCTCATTGACCTAGTTTGTTTTCATTGACTCAATCCATGGGTCATAAGCAGAGATAGGGATAGCCCCTAGTGTTGGCAATAACCAACCCAAAGTGGGAGGAGCTCAAGAGGTGATAGGTCCTTTGTTGTTGAATAGTTCACCCAAGGCTCATTCTAGGTGTTAATGGATGTAAGATGAAATTTCTTCCCTAAGAGAGAATAAAAGGGTGAAAGAGAGTAAAAGGGTGAAGAGTTGCTAAAATTTTGCTAAGTGGTTAACTACCATTTTTTTGCCAATATTGTTCTTTTATCTTAGAATTTCTTTCATTTTTTCTATAACCCATGGATCGCTATTTTGATCGTAAAACTCTATATGTTCTACATTCCCAAGTCCTATGGATTTTTGTAAAAGCTCCAATGATCTAGGAGACTCTCAAGAATCCAATCTTGCCTAAGTCTTGGCTGAACAAATGGAAAAGTAGCAACGCCCATTGTTGGAAACCCTCGTTGTTCAACAACGATGAGGCCAAACAACATACCATTTTTTAAATTTTGAGAGAGAGATAAAATGAAAGACCAATGCCTAGCCTATATTGGGGTATGGGGTTAGCGTAGTACTTCTTGAGGATTGATCCTTGCATTAAGTCTTGGTATTCTAGGCAACCCTAAGGTGTACCAAGCAAATTCCCCCAAGAGAGACTTATATGCTCCAAGATCTATGTGGTGAAAAGAGTGTGTGAGAAACTCTTCAAGTAGTAATGAGTAACCTTTACTCTATCCTAAGTTAAGAGCTAGAAATCAAATTAAGCTTTAGACTCAATACCCTAGATCTAGACATAAATAACTAAGGACTATAAGGAAGTTACCTTGCCTTATGAATCTCCTCTAGTTGTATCACTTTACTCCTCTTGTGGCTCCTTGCTAGCTTCTTTATCCACCTTCACCTGTTGCATGAAAACACTCTTTCTAGACTCTTCACAAGTAAATTCTCAAGAAAGATACTAAGATGAACTAATAACACCAATAAAATAAGCCAAGTGATTTCTCATATTTTCCAACTCTAGTTACAAATGTGAGAAGTACCCTCCTTATATAGATAAAGCACCTCACTCAAACCATGGGTTAGGAAACCATGTGCTATTACAATACCACGTGCCAATACAATGTGCACAACAAAAACCATGAGCCTAAAACAAGAGGCACCCTCAAACCATGGTCTAAAACCACTCCAAGCCATCAAATAATATATTATGATCAACCAACTCCACATGTGAGTGGACTAATCAAAGAGAAGAAGAGCGCTCCACAATATGCAACACCGACCCCACACGTGTGGCCCCAAGAAGTGGGGTGTTGAGTGGTCAAATGCGATGATAATTTTCTTGGGGTAGATTTTAGTAGCATCATAATAACTAAGTCAATTTTTTCCCGATTTTCTGTTATGACCCCATTTTGGAAATCCCACAGCCATTCCACATCTAATGACATTGATTTGGTGGGATTTTGGGCACTCTGTCAAAAGATAACTGTTGTTGAAGTTGGTCGCTCTAAAAAATTTGCTCTCATCACCTCATAACCACCTCTAACCATCCACATGTGTGGGAATAATCCTCCAAGAAGACAAATGTGCCATCCATGTGGCACATGATGATGATGTGGCATCCTCGTCATCGCCCAATGCATTGTCATAGATTCCAATGCAGTGACATGTGGATAGATGTAGTACATGGATCCCAAGAAAAATGACACAGATCCCAATGTTGATGGATATGTCTATATAAAGGTACACGAATCCCAATGCAATGTCATGGATATCGAGGCATAGTACACAGATCCCAAGGCATAGATGATACCCCATGTATGCAACTCCCAATGCAGGGAGCCCACCTATAGTGGTGGGTCTTAACCCCTTACAAGCCATTAGATGATGCACACATCATGTTTTCTTCTAGAAACAACATAACAAAGGTTAATTTTAAAATTTGCCTATGTTTACCATGGGATGACACTTTGAAGTTTGAACCCCTATTACCTGTGACAAAGACCAAGACAAGTGATAGTTCCTAAATCACTAAATTACATGTAGGTGGAGTGGTGAACAATGTGTGGAAAGGGAAAAGGGAATGTCATGTGTTGACCCTCATAGTCATATGAGATGATGTATGGGTCTTTTTTCTTCTCCAACTATCTTTCAAGAGCTAGGATTCTTGAATTATTTGATGGATAAGCTTTCGAGAGGGAGCTAGCTTTGAGTTACCATTTCTTCAACACTATTTCTTACTACTCCTTTCTTTGCCTTGTCTTTATGTTTTCTTTCTTTCTTTCATTTGTCTAGTACCTTCTTCTTTAGATATTCATAGACAAGCACGAGACTAGGGGCATTGGCCTCATAGCGATGTGGCATAGCTCAAGCTTTACCATTTTTTTTCTTTTAACTTTTTACTTGCTCTTCACATCTAGCCTTTTTTCGCTTTGATTTAACTTAGGCTTTCTTTAGCTAGACCTTGTTGGATGACGTATGATGAATCAAACATGAGGGGATGATATAATTTTTCATGAACGAGATGGATGCGAAAGGGGAAGGTGTAAGGTGTTATGTATGGTTGGGATGTAAATACACTACACTAGCTTGATCACTAGTGGTATGACTTGACTCAAGACCCATCACATCTCTAAAAGGAAATCATGTCCTAAGACGAGGCAAAACATAAAATTATAAATCTTATGGAGTTGTTATTAGATAGCACTTTAATGTTTACCATTTTCATGACTAGCTTAGAAGTTATAACACAATTTCTAAATGTTAAACCAATGCATTGAGAGCAGAGCATATCAT
Source organism: Picea sitchensis (assembly GCA_010110895.2). NCBI lineage: Eukaryota > Viridiplantae > Streptophyta > Pinopsida > Pinales > Pinaceae > Picea > Picea sitchensis. Next base: position 7,996 of record SNQJ01S0166675.1, on the reverse strand, counting down.
ATGAAGTATTGCATCTTAATCCAAAGTACCATGATCATGCATACTGAAAGTATATTGTACCAAGTGCATTTGTTGTCTGAGGTGTGAGGGAGGAGATCTGATATACAATGGCTGAGATAACACAATCACATATCTGAAGGAAAAACTGAAAGAGATGTCCGAATTTGGAAAATATGAGCAAGAGAGCTCATGCAATCAGCGATACAACACCCCTTGTGAGGGTGCCTTTGGAAGTAGTTAACCCTGGGGGGAAAACACGGATCTGTAGTACTTTAATAATTGAATTATATTCAAACACATGTAGTACAAAAAGCACAACCGATTGGCACAAGAGCAGATAATAACTGATGTCTATCTGCTACAATCTTCAATTCTATAACAAACAATTGAAAGGAACTAGGAGTGCTAATTCCCTTAAGTTGGAAGAGGTTGATGCAACATCAAATTGGATTGTTGAGAGTCGAGACAATGGAGACTATGTTTAGAAATGAGGACCTTAGTTGACCTGACACTAATGATGACTTGGATATTGAGTGGGTAGCATTGCCAGAGGCAGGGATGGGGTGTTCTCATTCATGAGTTGTTTTTATTTGACTTTCTTTTGGAGCTTTCTATTCAAGCCTTGAACGAGATCTGTAGTGCTTTTGGTTAATACATGCATTTTAGAAAATAGTGTTTGTGATATATCTTGAATTTGCTTAATATCGGTTCTTGTTTTCACTTTGTAGATATTAGTAAATTGCTTCTTATAAGTGACCAAGGTATTGTTTAAATATCTGATGAAAATACTAAATAGCGTTTTTTGTGCTCTGGGTATTGTTTAAATATCTGATGAAAATACTAAATAGCGTTTTTTGTGCTCTGGCGCAGCGATTTATTGATGATGAAGTTGAAAAAAGTAAAAGGCTTTGCTTTAGATTCTCTGGTGCATTTTAGAGAAAGGTTGAAGCTCATAGGTCGAGTGGTGAATCCAGAAGATCTTCATCTGAGTGCGGCTGAAAAGAAGCTTATTCATGCTTACAATGAAAAGCCAGTTCTTTCACGTCCTCAGCACAGTTTTTTCAAGGTATTTTATATCCTACTTTCCTTTTCCAGTTGATTATTCACAGTTTGATTGTTTGCTTTTCTTTTGAATATATTATTACTGGTTTCTTTGTCTGTGAACAATTTATTATGCATGGAAAACACCCATGTTCATGGGAAAGATACTCTTTAATAGCTGGTTACTGGAGGGGAGGTGTCAAGAAAAAATAATATTGACACTAACATATGCAGATACATCAATGGTCATGGCTAGGGGTGTATTTGGTTCATATTGGTGTAAAATTTGTTGAAAATTGAAAATATCTTATTGTTTGCAGGTCCCTAATTTTGATTGTATTATGAGAGTATGCATTCTTAAAGTTGAAGCAACTAATATATGACTAAAGGCTTATAAACATGTATCATTTGATTTATTTGGATGTCAAGGGACTTAGTATGTGATTAAACAAGGTGGTCTGGTCTTACTTGCTAGGCAGGCTAGTTTGCCCAAGTTGATATTATGATACAAGTTACAACCCATCTGAGTCATAGTCAACTTAGTGAAGAAAAAAGAAAATAGAGAAGAAGTTAGCTGCAAAACTGAGTGTTGTTGTCTCTTGTTGAAGCTGTCCCGCCTTAATAGGGTTGCTCCTAACATTTTCGATTTGGTAGATGGAATCATTTGCATATTAGCATATCCTCGTGTATTGAAAAATGTCCTGAGTTTTCTCGTTGAGATCTCCATTGAATGTTGGAATTTTGACTTTGGCCTTCAATTCGAAGAGATTACTCAGAGTTGGCATCACTACCATCATTGTTTGGGCTATGTGGATCAAACTGAAACTGGAATAAACAATCTCTAATATTGCTTGTGGCCATCAACAAACTATTTACAGAGTTTATAATTGCTCTACTGCTCAAATTCAACAATATTAATGTTTCTTCAATAAAGGCTTGTAGGTATATGAAATTATGTTGCATTCTTGGAACTAAGTTCTCAACATTTCTGCTTCCTTTTTGACGCATTTCTTCATGCTCAACTTGTTGAAATTTCACCTAAAACTAGGCAAACACTTAGCCAAACACTAATTTCAACCTCCAATAAACCTTCAACAGTAATGCATGTCAACCCAAAACATTCAACTGTGTTTTTATGAGCAGAAATTCAAATGACTAAGATCTGAAACAGCAGCGGAAATAAAAGAACAATGGAAAGCATTCAACCACATTTAACACAAGGATTTTCTGGGCAATGCCCCTGGAAAAACCCACAAGGGGAAAACCAGTCCAAGAGAGATTTTTTGTTATTGAGCTCGCGGGAAATTTCAGAGGTTACTATAGCAATTTTTTTATAGCAATGAATGCATGTACTTATCTCGTAAACTGTGCCTACAGTCCACCTTGAAATCTGTGCCAAAGACCAAAAAGAATCAGACCAACTTCTGCCTTGAAATCTGTGCCCAGATTTCAGCTGTACGGACAGAAATGTACAGCCTTCCTGGCAGCAAACTAAACCTCGATTTCTGTGCACAGCTACAGTGCTATCTAGTACGGACGGTACGGACTTAACTCAATGGTATGTTTGTGCTGAAGACCATTGCCTTCAATACCTCCCTAGCTATGATGATGCTACCAGTTCAATGGTATGTTTGTGCTGAAGACCATTGCCTTAAATACCTCCCTAGCTAGGAGGTAGTGTTGATATTATGGTAGCTGYGGGAGGTATTTACCTCCACGTGTAACCCTGACGAGAATAGAATATTCCGGGAAGCAAGAAGAAACCCTAAAGCATTAAACCTAACCCTAGAAGACAAGTCGGCTCAAGGAAATAATTAATATTAAGTATTCAGCATCCAGAATGAGAAGTTGGCCCAGAGAACTCAGGAAAACAGTATAAATACAAGTAGCCAGACCTCATTTTGTACTAGACAACTCGAAATTTCAGCTGGGAAAAGGTGCACACTGCAAAAACTGGGCAAGTGCGCAAGTCTGGGTTGTAGCTGCAGCCGACAACTGATGCAATCTGTATTCCTGGTTTAGGCTCGGACTTTCTATTGGTTATGGTTGGACTTTCTGATCAGTCTTGGTTATCTTTATGCATTAGCTGTGGTTGGTTATCGGTTTGCTTCCGGAATCATTCTCTGTCAAGGTTAAGGTGCTCGAGGGTGGCTTCGGCCTATGGTTGGGTGACAATATTGTTATATTGTCTATGGTTAAATGAGCACATCCATTACTTTCTAACACAACCACTCCTGATGGATTTATCGCTGGCCACCCCCGAGCTAGACCACGATGCTCTAAGAGAGACTCTTTCTTCTTACTCAGCGACAGTCAAGGACGGAGGTTACTCTCTTCCTCCCACAGGGTCTTGGCAACCGGTTTTCTCTATACCAAGTAAGGAGGTCTGCACGAGTACTTCCACAGTCACTCGTCAGCCTCGTTTATTAGCTTGTAACGAAAACCGTGCCAGCCACTTCTTGCGCCCACAACGAGCTTATTTCTTAGTTCTTTCTCGAACCAGAGAGTTGTAACCGCTCTTTTTCTCTTCTCGAGATTGTTTTCTTTTTGACTCTACTCTCTTCATAGATCTGCTTGCTCGCTCTCCTACCTCTGCCCACGAATTACCTCTTTCTTTCCCTCCTCAGCAAGGTTGCGTGGGTCCGAATCCCCAGCTTGTGGTCAGGTCTGGAAGTCTGGCAAATGGGTACTCTGCCCCATCTCCTCATTAACTCTTCAAGAGGACTCTTCTAGCTACCACTTTGACTAGTCATTCATTTCTGGGTCAGAGAACTTCTTTGGGCTTGAGCCATTAATTCCAGTAAGGTACTGGTTTGGTGGGGGGTCATCTCAACCATTTCTGGTTCCCCTCACCATCTCTCTCATAGCATCCATGGTCTATCTTAACAAACCCCCCTTTCTGCAGTTAAGCAACACTTATCCATTTTCTATTAATAACATAAAATACATACATTGACCTTTTATACAAAGGTTCATCAAATAAAACATTTACACATATCTAGTCTGCCATAGTCTCTTGGCCAGTTATAGTTATATTTACAAACTGGGGGAAACAAGGGTATTACAATCCCCTCCCCCTTAAAGGAACATCGTCCTCGATGTTCTATCTGCCGATGTGTTTTGTATGTACAAAAGTAAACAAAAATGGATATGCATGTTTCATGGCATCCTCCATTTCCCATGTAGCCTCATCTGGGACAACGTGTCTCCACTGCGCCTTAACTTGTGCAATGGTTTTGTTCCTGAGTGGGGTCTCCTTCCTGTCTATTATGCATTGAGGTTTTGGCAGGAATTCTCCCTCTGGTTCCACCTGAATCACAGACTAGTCAATAATATGATTAGAATCATGTACATATTTCTTTAATAACGAAATATGGAAAATATTATGTGCCTTCACTGTGGGAGGAAGTGCTAGCCTATAGGCTACAGGTCTCACTCTATCCAAAATTTCAAAGCGTCCATAATACCGAGGTGCCAGCTTGGCACAAGTCCCATCCTCAAGGAGCTTTTCCTCTGTCTAACTCAGAGATACACACGATCCTCTGTTTTGAACTCTCTAGGAGTCCTCTTTCTATCTGCATAGCTTTTCTGTCTATCCTGAGATATTTTTAGATTCTATTTTATCTGAATTACTTGTTGTTCCATTTCTTTTAGCATGTTTGGCCCAATTGTAATTCTATCTACTGGATTATTCCAACTGATTGGAATCTTGCACTGTCTACCATAGAGGGCTTCAAAAGGGCTCATCTTCAATGACTCTTGATAGCCATTGTTGTAGGCAAACTCTATCAGTGGTAGGTAGTCTTCCCACTTCTTAGGTTGATGCATTACATGCATCCTCAACATGTCCTCTAATACTTGGTTTACCCTCTCTGTCTGTCCATCCATTTGAGGGTGATAGGCTGTGCTAAACAACAATTTAGTCTCAAAACCAACCATTAAAGATTTCCAAAAGTTTGAAGTAAATTTATTGTCAGATATGATCTCCTTAGGCATGTTGTGCAACTGAAATATTTCTTTCATGAAGATACTGACAATATTTATTACCTTGCAAGTTGACTTGACAGGAACGAAGTGAGCAGCCTTGCTCAATTTGTCCACCACTACCATGATGGTATCATTCTGTTTGGCCGATTTTGGTAATTTGGTGATGAAATCCATGGAGATGGTTTCCCATTTCCATTATGGAATTGGTAGTGGGTGTAACAACCCTGCTGGATGTCGGTGTTCTGCTTTAACCTGCTGACATTCTAGACATTTAGCCAAGTAATCAACTATGTCCTTTTTCAATCTCGACCAATAGAATAGTTTCCTAGTGGTCGTAATCATTTTCGGATAACCATGATGACTAGTATATGGTCTTTTGTGTAGTTCATCCATCATAAACCTCTTCAAGTCGTCACTGTTATCGCACAGTTTGTAGCTAGGTCAAAGGGCTAGAAGATAGAGGCCAAACTGGCGTAACAGGAACCTACCCCACCCAATGTCACCACGATGGGGAGGTTCTTTCTATTCAGGGAGGTTAGGCTCAGGGGAGACGTCCTCGGTAACCTGGAGTTTTGAAGAGGCTAAGGTATAAAGGTCAAAGTAAAATTCCCCCTTCACAGGTCACCACCAAAAGCAGATAGTCCGGCTAAACAACCAATAATGAAGTGTAGGCCCCGTTGACCGCCTATTCGGCTAGGGGGTCAACTCATGTGCCATGAAGATGTGCATCATCAGATGCAAGTATGTTGAAGACAGTTTGGTTCTACTTGGGCATTTTATGCCTCCATTACAAAATTTTGTAAACGAAATTTTCGCACCCCTGCGTGGGTTAATAATGTAATAAGTCTGCATGGATCATAGTTAGGTCAGGTACCTTGGGATGTTTTCATTAAAGGAGTTTCTTTCACCAAGGGTTTTTTATCCTCAGGTTGTCAATTGGGCTTTTCAGCCTGGTTGACTTCCCATGAGTTTTTCCCTCACACATGCAATAATTCCTCCAAAGTGGTGAACGACGTTCTAATGGTCTCATCCTCTGGTAGCTATTGTTTGGGAATGATTTAAATGACCATGCTAGACATTGTAGAAAGTTTAGCGGAATTTAATTGAGTCTAGATAGGTTTTTAATTAATTAAAATTTAATTAATTTTCCCTAGAGTTGAAATTTTAATTATTTAATTAATTAAGAAATGTTTTGAAGCAAATATTGTAGGAGTGGGTCTTTGGGTTTTGATGAAATTGTTGTGCTCAAAGTGATGGCACCCCTACGCTATGGACCAAGTTTATTCAGATTGGGAACAAAGTTTATGCATTTGTCACCAGTCAAAGTTAGTCAAAGCAAACAATTTTAATTGCTAAGTCCATTTTGTAATTTTTGTAAAAGAGTTAATGGGTTAGTTTGAAAGTGGAAAGAGCAAGACTAAGCGCCAACCTAACCCTCCCAACCTTACCAGCCTATTCTAACCCCCTTACCCACCTTCTGCTCAAAAGTCATGCCCCCCCTAGGGGGGGATTGACGTTTTCCCTTGGTGGAAGTTGTTGTGACTTATTTGGGGTCTCCTCTCATAAGTTATGACTCACTTTAACCCCCACATCACCTCCCTAGGATGATCCCACTCGCTTTTTCTCATTAATCCCCCTCCATTTCTTCAATTTCACTCCACTCCTTTTTTCTCATTAATCCCCCTCCATTTCTTCAATTTCACTCTTTTTTTGCCCCCTCCAAGAGGAGTTACGCCCCCCTCATTGAGATTCTCATGTTTGCTTGGGTTTTGACACTTGGAGCTCATCCAAGTGCCTTCACTTTGCCTCTTGAGCTATAAAAGAAACCCCTCCTCACTCATTCACTTCACCATTCTTTGAGATAAAGTTATGCTACTGGATTTTCGCCCCACATTCTTGCTCTTGCCATCTTCACTCAAGCTCATTTTTCTCTTGAGATCATTGGAGCAAGTATTTGCTGCAAGGTTCTCACATTTTGTTGGATCTAATAACAAGAAGCTTTGGAGGTTTTGGATCATTTCATGAGTATTCTGATGTGCTCCATCTATTGAGGTGATATTGTGTGATTTTATGCATTGGTTTTATGGTGTAGTTTGCTTGAGCAAAGTATTTTGTTTGAGTAGATCAATAGATAGTATTGTTTGTTGATCTATATGTGTAGGATAGTTGGTATTATGAAGTAGTTCATAGTATTCTCTTATCTTGCACATTATTCTATTGCCATAACTCACACAGTGCTTAAATTTTGCAGATTTTGCCTCTAAGATAGTGGTTGGAAGAGCCTCAACAAGGGGGTTTTCAACCCACATCTTCTTACACTCCTTACTTCTATTTTAGCTTTGATTTGTTTCCTTTCATTTCATCATAGATTGCTGTAGCTAACTCTCTTAGATAGGTCAAAATATTTTCACTTTAACTTGGAGATTTTATGTAAAAAATTTCTGTGTAAAAATAGAAATTTTTTAACGTTTTTTTTTGTGTTGTGTAGCATTTCTAGCAAGCATTTGCTTGCTGATTTTTGCAGATTCTTACCAGGGACAAGGGGAAATGCTGTCGAAATCCACTCTCACAACACCCCAAAAGGCTCCATCAAGTTGGTAAAGAATCCCTTACTTTCTCTCCTTGTATATTTTATTTTCTTGCTTTCATTTCAGCATTTTTGTATCATTCAAAGCTAATAATACATTGCCTGCACCTTGGGTGTGTGATTGGCCAAGCCAAAACCCCCCAATATCGTTGGGCTAGCTTAGTTTTGCTTTCAAGTTCAATTTTTTTTATTTGTTTGGCCCCACTTGTCTACAAGACAAGGTAGTGTGGCCACTTAATAATAATAATCTCATTTTTATTTTCAACCCTCTTTGGCCAATAATGGTAGGCTTGCCTCCACCTTGGCCATTGTGAGTGGTTTGCAAATTTGTTTATTTTTCTTCATTTGCTTAATTGTTTTCAACCCTCTTTGACCAATAAT
>SNQJ01S0166674.1:25542-35930 GCA_010110895.2 Picea sitchensis | reverse complement strand
GCTATCATTCCTTCCTTATTCTTCACCTAAAGAGGTACTATTCTAGGATACTAAGAGTTGACTAAAATGGAACAATTCTCTATAAAATGGTTTGTCTACCCTTCCACATTATTCCCCCAACAAATACCTCTTCTATTAAATTTAAAATGATTCGTTGAAAATTTATATAAGGAATGGTTGACCTATTATTCCAAACTAGCTCAAATAACAATAAGGATTAATTAAAAATATGAATGCAAAAGGAGTTCCTAACCTTTTTTTATTTCTCCCCTAAAGAAATACCAATCCAGGAAATGGACAATTAACTAGAAGGGAACAATTATCTATAGAAGGGTCGATCGACCTTTCCACATTATTCCCCTAGTGCAAACCTCTTCCATGACTTTCAAAAAGGATTCACTGAAAAAATTGTATGATGAAGGATCAACTAACCCTTTGACCCTTCTAAACTCAGTTAAACAATGACAAGGATGAATTAAAAATATGAATGCAAAAGGGGCAGTTGGCCCTTACTTATTCTTCCCCTAAAGATATACCATTTTAGAAATGGAGAGTGGAATAGAATGGAACAATTATCTATAGAATGCCCATCCAACTTTGAAATAATGCCCCGAACGTAAACCTGTTACGGGGTTTCACTAGTTAGGCAATACTATACTATTTCAGTTCATATTGGGGGGTTTAAAATTCTAAAAACATGAAAACAATATATTTCCTAGTATATAGGGGTATGTGATGATTAGAATTAGGTATCAATAGGTCTAAATTAGGTTAAATTAAAATAACAAATCATTTTTCATAATCCTTATCCAGATCTTATAAGAGTTCTGGCATGTCAACATATTAGAGGCAGAAGAAAAAAATGAGTAAATATATTGAGAAGGGTTTATCAACATTTCCACAATATTCCCTGCAAGGAAAATAAATTATATGATATATAGTGAGTTAGTACTTGTATTTCTAAAAACATACAATATCCACTAGTATTATTGATGCAAATAAATAAGTGTACATGTCGTAACAAAATCACTATGTGTTTGCATTTCCATCCCTTCTAATAGCAAGAAGAGTGTTTTACATTGATGAATATGGTTTCCTCTCGATGGGATACACACATGAAGACATAAATGGAACTTATATGAGGTCAACATCTCAAATTAAGAAAAAAGACATATTTTCACTGCTATAGATGGTGAAAACTTATAGATGTGAAGATCACAATTTCTTCATCTCATATCTAATTCGTGAGTTTTTTGACTTACAAAAGCTTCATGGATCCACACTTGTTGGGAAATAACCACAAGATAATTGGTATCAAAGGATGCCACTACTTCAAATTCCAACTTCTTGATGACACACCAATCATGCAATATAAAGCCTCAATTGATAAGGGAGGGGAAAAATATTGGCATCCCATGATAACTTATTGGGAGAATATATTAAAGGATTTGGTCATGCCTTTTATGATCAATGAGCACTCAAGCAATAATTTTTAGCCATCCACAATGTGGGATATAAACACCAACATTGATATACAACCCAAACATGAAGTCATGAAACCTACTTGAGGGATAATGTCCACATTATAGGGGATCATTATGTTGGACCTATATATAACAATTCCATAGATGAATTTCCTAGTACACTTTCCTTGTAAAATTTGTATAAGATATTTGGAGAATGATAATTTTGAGAATAATAATGATGAATTGATGATGGACATAACTATAACATCGTTGGTATGATTAGGCGTAGTCGCGCAAAGCTCCTCTTGGTTTCGAAAATAGTTCATTCTCTACTAAATAGGGGAAACCACTTGAAGGTAGAAGCTCTAATTATGCCCCCCTGCCCCTCACATCACTCTCAATTTCCACATATTACCTAACTTGAAATTATAAATAACATGTATCATATACTAGTTTCCCCATATTAACTATCCAAATGGATTGACACCATCAACTGCCAACAAAAGTCTAACATTACGAGGTTCTTCTTTAAAAATTGGACACTTTTCTTTGATGTAGTTCAATGCAGAACCATCTGCAGGCATTCGAAGAACATCGTCTCGACTTCTATTCTTTGCATGGAAATCCATAAACTATGCTATACTTTGGCACCTGAACAACCGCTGTAAATGTGGAATTATCGGAATATAACAAAGAACTTTGCGAGACACCTTATTTGACACTTTATCGGTTCGATATCTAATTATTTGACATTGTGAGAATTCATTTTGTAATGCATATTGTCCATAATATATGATATGATCATTAGGACATGCATCAATAGCCTAATAGTCCATTCCAATTTCTTTCATAATCACAGATATTTCTCGATATGTGCGTGGAAAAATATTTGACATCGGTAATAGAACATCAACTAGCAATCTACAAAATTATAAACAATAAGTCAATGTAAACAATATTCATCATCAATTTATCATCCAATATACTAATTTACAAATTAGAAAACAATAGCAATATAGGAAAAAATTGAATCTTTTAAGTATTTGTGAACATGCAGGCATAAATAATTAAAAAATTAAATACCTTAGTATCTGTGTGAGACATGTGTTTGATAAACCATTCAAATCCTTCAGGTTCACCAACAAAAATATAGCAAATAAAATATTTGTTGTTGAGCCTTCATAAAGAGGTTGATGTGACTTCTCGAGTAGAGGATCAACATCATGACTATCATCCTGGTTGTCCTCATCCATTGGAAAAAATGTGTCTTGGATCAATCTATGTAACTCATTTTTTTTATTTGAATCACTAACATTATCTCCATCCATATCATCATTAATAACTTGATCAACAACTTCAATATTCTGATCTTGAAGTTCATCTCCATGTAAAGTAGTATTTCTACTAGTACTTGGCAAATAACTCTCTGGAGGTTGACACTTTGGGGGCATCATCTATATATTTAAAAACAACATAGAAAAGTTAGTGTGTATAGAAAATATAAAAAACCCAATAAGAAATATTACTAAAATTCATGACATACCGATTATTACAGAGAATACATTAAATATTGAATCCTCTTACCAAGGGATGATATTCATAACCCCCTTCGGTGTGCCCCTTCTCCCTACAATGTTTTTGGGTTGTTTTTATTAAAAGTATTATATTTTGCAAGCCTCTGCAATCATAGAAAGGGAAATAACATTTTCCATCGCCCCTCGCCTCTAATGCCGCTCTTAACCGAGCAAGCTTCCTGTCATTTTTGTTCATTGTGACAAATCCTTGTCCTGACAAGTAATTGTCTTACCTACACCATACCAAACACTAAGTTGTCAATTTTTTATATTTTGGATACTCCTTTCGATTATGATATGTTTATTTACAATGACCTACATCTTTATAATAAGTTCAACTTATTTATAATAAGGTGATCATATGTGTAGAGAATCAACATCATGACGACATAGATAACATCTTTATAATAAGGTCATATGTGTACAAATGTTTTCTTTATATAATAACGACATATATACCTAACATAAGTTTAGGGTTAGTGTTTATGTATCTTATTAGTCCCTGCTAAAGCATAGAATATAGCAATCAATTACTATCATTTCACCCATCATGGTTGAGTTTCAAGAGCAATTCCATATCTTTATCAATGAAAAGAGAGAGAGATTATAGCTACAATTAAAGGGAAAAGGGTATGTGGATTCCATAAACCTAGAATATTATGGAATCCACATACCCTTTTCCATAGAAAATACTAACTAGATCCAAAAACCAAAGACATGAAATATGACACTACACATATTATAATATATTATCAAGGAAAAAACAAGCTAAATACAATTTGGAAATTTGAAAAAACAATTACAAGTTAAATGAGTACATCAATAAAAAATAACATACTAACCTTGCAAGTTCAAAATCCGAGCTATGTAGATCGAGAATTGGATTTGTTCAACCGGTGGGTGACGGAAAAAATAAAAAGCTCAAACAAAATCCAAGAACAGTGTTGCAACTATAGCAATTGTGTTGCAAAGTCTCTTAAAGTAACGTATATATAGATAAAATAGTCAACTAGTCGTTAACACCGACCAATGAGATAGGAAATTTTTTTGTCTCTATTGCCACGAAAGTTCGTCGCTATAGCGACAAAAATACCGACTAGGTTAAATTAATATTTTCGTCGATATTGCGATGAACTTTCATGGCAATATCCACGAAAATGCCTCCCTATTTAAAAAAAATGATGAAACTAGTGGAAGCGTGGAAAATTTTCGTGGAATAATCCGCCCATATGTAGTAGTGTAGACTCCCCGAAGCTTTATGGGCTTACAGAACCACCTGGAGAACTACTACAAGATGCACACCTTATGAGTTAGTATATGGGAAAAGAGTATTATTTCCCATTGAGACATAATTACAGACACTTAGGACAACAATACAACTTGGGTTGGACCTATTAGAGGCTCAGAAACAAAGACTGCTTCAAATTAATGAGTTGCATGAGCTACAAAAGGATGCCCTACACCGAGCCACAATGATACAACACCAAAGGACCAGATGGCATGATAATTTTATCAAGAAAATGAAGTTCAAAGATGGAGACTAACCATTACTATTTGATTCTAGTTTCCAGGAATTTCAAGGAAACTTTTGCACCAGATGGATTGGTCCATACAAGATTGATATAGTATATGACAATGGGGCCATCAAACTATGTACCATAGATGAAGACATAACTCCTTTAATGGATAATGGACATAGACTTTACTTATATCATTGACCCTTATCAAAGGAAACATTTTTTAGGAAGATTACAAATCGATGGCCCGATAATCTCTATTTCTTAAAAACAAAAGAGGGAGAAAACTATTCTAGCTAGCACATAAAAAAATCGAAATAAACAAGAAGGGAAATTCACGATTTTGTGATGGTTATGTCAAGATCCTTCTCAACAAATTGTAATAAAGCCTTGATTTTGTTTAACAATAAATTTTTTAGGATATGTAGGGGAGAATAATGTTGTTGCAACTCTTGTTGCTGCAATTATTATTACTGCAATTCCCTTTTCTGCAATTTCTTTATCTATAATTCCCCTTGTTGCAATTTTTCCCATTGCTACAACTCCTTTTGTTGCAATTCCCTTTTCTACAACTATTCTTGTTGTTATAATTCTCATTGTTGCAATTTATTTTTCTGCAACTCCCTTTTCTAAAACTACCCCTATTGATTTAATTCCCCTTGCTGCAACTATTCTCATTGATCAACCTCCTTTGTCATTTATGTTTTTGCAGCTCAGTTGTTGCAACTCCACTTGCAATTTTACTTTATTTTCACACTTCTCTCCCACACCCTTCGTCTTCTTCAACGATGCTACAATTCTTGTCTACATGACTGAGGCTACACCACTGGTTGTTGCAAATCTCAGTGATGCATCTTCATCTCCGTAACTCCCAACACTGTGACTACATTTGCAACTTTCACTTTGTCAGCATCATTGTTACTGCACTTTTGGTCTACAAAACCAACAATGTCAATGATGTAATTCCGATTAATACCATTGATGTGACTCTTCCTTCCTCCGTTGCAACTCCACCAGCACCATGCTCATACCACCACGTGAGTAAGAACAAGACATGAAGCAGTTCCAATAAGAATGTGTAATGAGTAGTTTTAAATGGCATAATTTCTATTATCATCCCACTAACTTCCACCTTACACCATCATTACTAAATATGGTGACCTTTCACTCTCATTACCATATCCACCACGGTTATTACCACAATTCTAAATTACCCGCCCGATTAACACCCGTCTCTAATGCAAACATAAGAAATCAGAGTTAGCAAGAAGAAGAAACCATGGGGGGATCATTGATATGTAGGGAACCTATAGAATCATTGTTTCTCGAGGCCTACGATAACATTAGAGAAATTATTTAACAAGGCGGTTGGATGGAATATGTGCAACACTTATAGGGATATGATGATCAAATAGCTTTGGAATTCTCCTCAAATTACAGATTCGACCACTCCAGAGTAGCAAATTCTCGAGTAGAATTCACTAAAGAGACACTAGCAGATGTCACCATTTTACCAAGGTCATGCAAAAGATGGTACACTAGAAGGACTTCGTAGCCTGAAATTTAGAGGCAATTCCTCGAACCTGGAGATGATTTAGTTAAGAAAGGTACATGATTCGACTATCGATCTCTGCCACATGCCTAGAAATATGTGTCTATCTTCATGTAACGATATTTCACCTGAAAAGGCCACTATGGAACTATCTATGTCCAACATATTTGGTTTCTCGATCATCTCCAACACAATCATTCAATTAATACGCCATACTTCTTGTCCAAAATGATATAGATGATGGAGGCACTCATTCAAAGGGAAAATAACCCCAAGGATGTCATCTCACACCACAACCTTATAAAGATCTTGGTGGAACATGCACTATGCAAAGAAAGTCTTACTTGGAACAATGTCATTCGAACCCCTGTTGTACTCTCTGAAGACAAGGTGGCTACACTTCTAGCACCAAAAGAGGTTGTGGCTGCAACAACTCCTCTAGATAACCATTCCATGGACACATTAAGCCTAGTTGTTTCAACTCATCCATCAAATACATCCAGAAGGATGACTAGGAAAAAAGGGCATCCTATTGCAACTCCGGTGAAGGAAGACCATGACAACAATATTGAGGTAACCRCTACCAAACCCTATACAAATAGAGTCAGAGGGTTTACAAATAGGCAAACCCTTGCTCCAAAGAAATGAATATMTATATATGTGGATGCACCTCATTGTCAGAGGATAAAACCTATTGTGCCGAAAGAAAAATCTTAGAAAGAGGACCAAGAAATAAAAGAAGTAGATATCAAACCCTCCACTAACAAACAAGAACTAGTGGAGGGTATCAACMTGAAAGATGACAAGGCCTTTTTTGACACATAAGAACCAGAACAAGGAAATATAGGAGAATGGATTATCTCCCTCCTTGYTGCATGTTTGTAAGAAKAATAATTATAAGAAAAAACTCCCATTGTCACACAAGAACCAATGGGGAGTCTTTCTAAAGAAAAGGTTGCAAGAGAGGCAGAGGATACAAAACAAAAGGAAGAATCATAGTAGGAAGAGGCTCTCATTTCTCCTCAATAAAAAATAGAGAACACTCATTAGGAACACTCTTCCGAGTCCCAGGAAGAACATACAAAAGAATTAGGGAACTTTGTCGACCCATGGGCTCCTCTACAGGAACTAGTGCCTCTTGTTGAACCAACAAGAGGCACTCTTGATGAAATAATTGTTAATCGATAAGAGAAGAAATAGTTGTAAAAAGAGGCCCCTATTGTTACACAAGACCCATTAGGAGGAAATATTTGGAAATGACCTATCCACTCATAGGATTCAGACAAGGAAGAATAGGAAGTAGAAGATTTTGATCCAACATGAAAAAATTGTGGAGATGACTCATTTGATGCACAAGAACTAGGGAAAAAAGGATCAACTAAGAATATTGAGCCTTAGGGGAAGGTTATTGCCACATGGGTAAGCATCCCACACTCCTTACCCATTTATGCATCTATGGTCAAGTAAAAAAAAATGTTGAGAATGAAGAATTGGAAGCTACAACTCAATCTAAAAAATTTGAAGGATGAGATTGATGAACAAAGGGAACCTAAGAAATCAGGTTACCCTACAACAAGTCCTATTGTTGTAGGGGAACCCTTCATCATATCACGAGAAATAGATCAAATTAAATAAATAATGGAAGTAGTTTTTCAGGCTACACATTTTTTGTTAGTTGATGAGTCTAATCAGGCAAAAATAGAGAAGGAATTAGCAGGAAAAAAAAGGAGTCACATTAGATGATGACACCAGTGAAAAGAAAGAGGAAACAATAGAAGATGAACATGGTGTTAGTGACCTCCATGGTCACCATGGTTCCTATAAACTATAAATTATTTTGGGCTGGGGGAGATGACAGGTGCCTGAATTGGCATACTTTCAGCACCCGTCTAATACCATTTTTTTTACCATTTTCCATTGATCACTTCCTTTTTTATACTTTCCTTATCCAGTTTTCCCTTAATTTTCATTAAGGTATGAATATTTCCCCATATTCATTTATATGTTATTCTTCCATATTTCTTAAAGGAACTTGCTTCTTTCTTGTACCAATATTGCTATACATGAGTAATACAATAGATATAACTCCTCACATTGGCTGCAATCCCTCTATGTCGCTACAATTCCGAGCACAATCCAACTTCACTCTCTGTTGATGCAACTCCAGACAACAGCTGCAAATCCAAGTGAACTCTTCATTACTGCAACTCTGAAAAACTGCTACAACTCCAAGTGCACTCTCTAGTGTTGAGACTCAGGACAATAGTTGTAACTCCAAGAACACTCTCCATTGTCGCAACTCTAATTCTACCATTGCTTCGATTCTGAGTACAAATTCTATTAGCGCAATGGTCAACACTACATCCAATAGTTAGGAAATGATACTCACATGGAAAGCAACGAGAGGAAAGTGGACAACCAAAAGTGAATTGGGTTTTCCTACAAATTGTCACTCAACTAATTAGAGTCGGCACATGACCGATTCTTACTAAAATTCAACAATTTCAATGTAAATGGATGAATAGTTGATTCTCATGGTTTTCTGATGTAGGAGCATCGCCAACACATCAAGCGAGCCAGCGTGGAAGCGGAGGACAGCTGGAAGAGCACCAACACAAATTTTGAAAATTGCCTTGGAAGTTGTTGCGCGATCTTAAATGATCCATTAAGATGGAGCGCACTTGTAAATTGTAAACGGACCTTAAGCCTTTAGATCTCGTCCTTAGTAGGTAGACGACATTTAAAGTAGTTAATGCAGGTAGATAGAATTTAATTCTAGATTAGACTGTTTGAGAGCGCAAGAGGGAAACAGGATATAGACACCCTCATTGTGTATTGTAATATTATTGAAATCAGAGGAAGAAGAGAAAGAGCATGCAGAGAGCTGTGTAAGAACACCCATGTATAGATACTTGAATTAATAGAAGAGATTGATTCAAATTCATGGTTTTGTGTTTGTTCTCTGTATATTGACGCTGAATTATTTTCTCGTGAATGTTTTCTTCCTATTATAAATTTGCTTTAATATGCTGTGTATATGATTTCATGATTGAATTGAAGTCTGAGAGGAAGTGGAAATGAGATTCAATTGTTTCTCTATCTGAGCCAGAGAATTCCTGCAAGGAGTGCAGTTGAAGTGTATGCAAGGAGTGCATTGACAATGGGCTCAGATAGAGATAGCTTTTGTTCTCATTCATTCAGAAGTGCAGACAGGCACAGGATCCATGCAAGGAGTGTGCAGGCCGAGTGAATTTCAGGGTTGCGAACTTGAGAAAAGTGTTTAAGGAATGCTGCTGCAAGCGTGCACATGGTCGAAGGAGATTCACGCACTTGAGGTGGTTGAAGGTTCCCGCAAGGAGTGCGTGCAAGGGTCATTTATGAAATATCAGGAAGGACTGGCCTTCAATTTTGTTGAAGGACAGTGTAGGGAAGTTGCAAATGAAAACCCGTGAGAAGCGTCGTAAGATCGCACGCAGGGGGACAAGTTGGTGAAAGAACACTTAGTCACTTCGCAGGTTTCATCAGGAGGAGCAAACGGTCGTTATCCTCCGAGGAGGATCCGCGATATCCCGCGAGCCGTTAGATCTTGTGGAGGAGCGAGGGATATACTGCAAGTATTCCCGAGAGGTTAAAATCTCAGGAGGGACAGGATCGTGGATCCAAGTCATCAGGACCGTTGGATTTACACGAGAACTCGCATATCGGGTTTTCGTAGGTTGAAACTCCATAGTATTGCAACGGGAATCGTGAAATAGCGATACACGATATCCCGACAGCTAAGTAAACAGTGTGGGGCCACAGGAGTCGACGAGGTGGACAGGTGGCACAGCTTATCGGGGTTTCATGGCGAGAAGTCCCGAAACAATTGCATTAGGATTCACGATATTGCGAACTCCGAAATGCCGATGGAGTGAAGTCGTTGAATAGTCAACTCGCACATGCGTCGGAGTTTCGGCATATCAGGGTTCAGGAGTCGGTAAAGCAAGTTGCTTGGCATCGTGAGTGGAGAAATCGTGATAGAAGAAGTTTCGATAGGAGAGGGAAAAGGGTCAGCGTTGACTTGTATCGGGTTTTGGGGATTCTTGGAACCTACGCTCGACCTTTGGATTCGCGAAGTCGTGAAGTCCGATCTCCCGATTTGTAAAGAAAGGGAGATACCACGAGAGGTTGTTGTGGGTGCAGAATTCTCGATAGGGAATTAGAAGAGCCTTAGAGTTCTTTGGGCCGTGAGCAAAGAGAATATCCTGTGAGTGGACGTGCTTGCGAGCGCATGCTGTGT
>SNQJ01S0166674.1:0-18044 GCA_010110895.2 Picea sitchensis | reverse complement strand
CAGAAGTATAAACACAGGGCAGATCAGCATAGAAGACAACTTCAGTTTGAGGTTGGTGATCTAGTTTTGGCACATTTGAGAAAAGAAAGGTTCCCGAGGGGAACATACAACAAGTTGAAAATGAAGAAAACTGGGCCATTTAGAGTCTTGAAGAAGCTTGGGGCAAATGCTTATGAGATTGAATTACCCGATGGGATTGGAATTTCTTTGATATTCAATGTCTTGGATTTATACCCATATAGAGCTGGGGAAACAGAGACTGGAGATGAGCAACCAGTGATCTAGTGGACAAAGCAGATGCCAGTTGAAGAGAAGCCGCAGATGGAGCGCATACTGGACAAGAGAGTGAATAAGAGGACCAGGCGGAAGCAATACTTTGAGTATCTGGTCAAATGGAAGAACCATCCAGTTGAATATGCCAGCTGGGAGACTAAAGCAAAGATACAAAAGCATGGACAAACCGTGCAGGATCTCATGGAAAGGAGCCCATGAAAATTTTTAAGCGAGGGAGTATGATGCAGGAGCATCGCCAACACATCAAGTGAGCCAACGCAGAATCGGAGGACAGTTGGAAGAGCGCCAGCACAAATTTTGAAAATTTCCTTGGAAGTTGTTGCACAATCTTAAATGATCCATTAAGATGGAGCACACTTGTAAATTGTAAACAGACCTTGAGCCTTTAGCTCTCGTCCTTAGTAGGTAGTCGACATTTAAAGTAGTTAATGCAGGTAGATAGAATTTAATTCTAGATTAGACTGTTTGAGAGCGCAAGAGGGAAACAAGATATAGACCCCCTCATTGTGTATTGTAATATTATTGAAATCAGAGGAAGAAGAGCAAGAGCATGCAAAGAGTTGTGTAAGAACACCCATGTACATATACTTGAATTAATAGAAGAGATTGATTCAAATTCATGGTTTTATGTTTGTTCTCTGTATATTGACGCTGAATGATTTGTTCTTGAATGTTTGCTTCCTGTTATAAATTTG
This sequence comes from Picea sitchensis, assembly GCA_010110895.2. NCBI lineage: Eukaryota > Viridiplantae > Streptophyta > Pinopsida > Pinales > Pinaceae > Picea > Picea sitchensis. Next base: position 17,055 of record SNQJ01S0166674.1, on the reverse strand, counting down.
CTTTAATATGTTGTGTATATGATTTCATGATTGAATTGAATTCTGAGAGGAAGTGGAAATGAGTTTCAATTGTTTCTCTATTTGAGCCAGAGAATTCCTGCAAGGAGTGTAGTTGAAGTGTCCGCAAGGAGTGCGTTGACAGCGGGTTCAGATAGAGATAGATTTTGTTCTCATTCATTCATAAGTGCTGACAGGCACAGGAACCGTACAAGGAGTGTGCAGGCCGAGTGAATTTCAGGGTTGCGAACCTGAGAAAAGTGTTTAAGGACTGCTACTGCAGGCGTGCACAGGGTCGAAGGAGATTCAAGCACTTGAGGTGGTTGAAGGTCGTCGCAAGGAGTGCGTGCAAGGGTCATTTATGAAAGCTCAGGAAGGACTAGCCTTCGATTTTGTTGAAGGACAGTGCAGGGAAGCTACGACTAAAAACCCGTGAGAAGCGTCGTAAGTTCGTACGCAGGGGGACAAGTTGGTGAAAAAACACTTACTCACTTCGCAGGTTTCATCAGGAGGAGGAGACGGTTGGTATCCTCCGAGGAGGATCCGCGATATCCCGCGAGCCATTAGATCTTGTGGAGGAGTAGGGGAGATACTGCAAGTATTCTCGAGAGGTTAAAATCTCAGGAGGGACATGACCGTGGATCCAAGTCATGAGGACCGTTGGATTTACAAGAGAACTCGCATATCGGGGTTTCGTAGGTTGAAACTCCGTAGTATTGCAACAGGAATCGCGAAATAGTGATACGTGATATCCCGACGGCTAAGTAAACAGTGTGGGGCCATAGGAGTCGGCGAGGTGGACAGGTGGCACAGCTTATCGGGGTTTCATGGCGAGAAGTCCCGAAACAATCGCATTAGGATTCGCAATATTGCGAACTCTGAAATGTTGATGGAGTGAAGTTGTTGAATAGCCAACTCGCACATGCATCGGAGTTTCGGCGTATCGGGGTTCGGGAGTCGGTAAAGAAAGTTTCATGGCATCGCAAGTGGCGAAATCGCGATAGAAGAAGTTCCGATATGAGAGGGAAAAGGGGCAGCGTTGACTTGTATCGGTTTTCGGGGATTCATTGAACCTACGCTCGACCTTTGGATTTGCGAAGTCGCAAAGTCCGATCTCCCGATTTGTAAAGAAAGTGAGATCCCACGAGAGGTTGTTGTGGGTGCAGAATTCCCGATAGGGAATTAGAAGAGCCTTAGAGTTCTTCGGGTCGTGAGCAGAGAGAAGATCCTGTGAGCGGACGTGCTTGCGAGCACGTGCTGCGTCATTTTCCATCCATCCCTTTGTTCTAATTTAGAAATCGGTTGTATTGTATAAACACCCTATATCCCTTGAGATAAGGAAGAAGAATTATTCTAGCGATAACATTCGATTTTTATTGTAACTTTCATATTTATGCAATATAATTTATGTTCTTCTCTTGTTTGCATGTTGATGTGTTGTTGATCTATGATTCTAATTTTGTAGATCAATGCCTTGTCTAAGGGGGTAGGGCCCCCTATGTAGTTAGGCACTTCCTATATATGAAACAATAGGATCTAACATTTCAATTATGTTCATATTATTTCATAGTTGTTTTTCTTTCATAATTTACTGCAATTCGATATTCATAGAACAATTCACCTTAATTCAAGTGTGGCTGATATTTAGTTTCCTTATAACGTAAGTTTCATAATATTAAGTTGAAACTATGTGCTTAATTCAATCCTTACAAGTTTTGAATCACATACGCTTCTATAACTATTCTTGTTCACATTGTTGTAACCTTGGTGTTGTAGTTCTCTGGCTGCAACTCTAGCTTGTTGCGACTCGCATCGTTACCACCTTCTGGGTTATATCTTTGTTGTTGCAACTCATGTTTTTGTAACTTTCGCCACTGCCACTTTTGTGTTGTAGCTCACGTCATTGTAATTTCATTCGCATTGAAGCTTCGTTGTTGCACCTCGTGTTGTTGCAACACATGTTGTTGCAACGCATGTTGTTGTGATTTATTTCGTGTTGTAGCTTCATTGCCACAACTCCGCTTGAAACTGTGCTTTATTTTTTTTATATTTTTATTTTTTGATAGCTTTAATATTCATCATTTTGGGATTAATATTATATTTTATTTTTGTTGAATGTGTGAACATGTAATTGTTGCAAAATAGGATCATTATTATACTTGATCAAGTCACTAGTAGATCATAGCGTAATTTTACTTTTGCAAGAGTGATTTCCTTTTTACAGGTATGATTTAATTTCCACAAGTGTGATTTACTTTATACAAGTGTGATTTAAATTTTTCAAGTGTGATTTACTTTCCACAAGATTGATTTAATTTCAGAAACTTTGATTTACTTTCTACAAGTGTGCTTTAAATTCCACAAGTGTGACTTTTCTTTCCTGAAAGAGTGATATTTACTTTGCTACAACTCGGGAAATAGTATAGTTTGGTGACTTAATTAAGTATCTTAAATATTTTATAGTTGTGATTTTTAGTTGTGATGTTGATTCCTGATTTCCTTTAGGCTCATAGATGACCACTCCCAATCCTACCACCCCTTAATTTCCTTTCAAAGATATTTCAAAGGAAAGGATATATGATTTCTTCTCATGTTTCCATGCTTCAAATTAATTTCCCCCAAGTCTAATTTTCTAAGTGAGGGGGGTGTTATGGAAAACAAATTCATATGGATATGGGTTAGGGCCACAACAAAGAGATGCCCTAAAAGACCACTCTCAGACTCAAATCAAGCAATCAATTATAAGTAACTACTTTGCAATAACTAATTTTCAAAGGAAGGAGAAGAGAACAAACCTAAATTCCAACGTTTGAAGTCAATCATGCTTGAATAATTTTTCTCTATAACTCTTTCACAACGATCCTATAAAACCTCTCATGAATAAAGAGACAAGAAACTACAGATAGGTATTTATTTGCTAACTAACTAAACATGATCATATCAATTTTCATAATAGATTCAAAACAAGATACGGGTAATCTATTAAAAGCATGAATCAACAAATGAAAATGGATGAGAACGAGAGATATTTTACTATGAACAACATAAAAAATGGTTAGAACATGTAATTGTTGCGACACGGTCCTAAAGCTAGGCTCCAAGTTCCTCCACCCAAGGCATAAGATGATAGACAATACCTCTAATACTTTGTGTTCAAATAGGTCCAAGGAAGGAAAATGATTTCTTCCTGGCAATATAAGAAGAACACAACTTCTGAAAACAAGGATTTTCATATGGGAAGGACAATTTCAGATGCAAGGGGAAAAGGGGACTTGCAGGACTATAATGAAAATTCCATCATAAGGATGCATTTCTCTATTCTACTTTTCCTCCACCCTAAGGATATAATTTATACTCCTTTTTTACAGTTGGAGTAGTTATGTACGGGCTATAGGAGGTTAGGAACCTGAGGAACCTGTCAACTCCACCGATCGAGATTTATTATTTTTTGAACGAAATTAACATGTACATGGGTTCCTAACTAGCAAGGTGTGTATGCACGCAAGTTTCCTTAATGAGAGTTTCGTACATCATGCAAGATGGGGGTTTTAAGTATTTTTTGGGAGGAAAAGGGGTATTTTGGTCCTACAAGTAGGGAAAGGGATATAATTGAGGCCAATGAGTCATTATAAGAATATGTGGTGTCAAATGACACTATAAAATATTCCCCCTAATGTGTGAGGTTAGAAGAGCAAGTGATGGTAGAAATACATTACAAAATAGTCATGCGATTGTGGAGTGGCCTTTGTAGGAGTATTTGAAGACAAATTTTGGAACTGTACCTACAACAAAAAAAAGTAAGATACTCTCTTCTCAAGTCGGGAATACCCATGCTCAGGAGTGATGTAAGAATGGCCACCAAATCAAGTACACTACAGATCCATGAGCAATGAAAACATAATTGATGTCCATGGCCATGAAAAATGTACACATTAGATCCAAGTCATATATAGAATTAGCAATCATGGCCACGATAAAAATACACAATGGATCCATGAAATTGTAGATTATAGCCAATAATGGATACATAGTGGAGTTATGTCTCAGAATCAAATAGAGGATATCTGGAGCTAATGAAGTGAACAAATTGATCCTCTGCAAGTACCAATTTTGAAGAGGGTGGTGCCATCAATAAAAGTCAGGTGGGAGCACAAAATAGGTGATGTTTGTACTTCACCTGAGGTCTTCAAAACAACCCATTATGGTATGTGTCTACACTATGCGAATAGATGTGTTGAAGTCGAACACAATGAGAAACCTTTTCATTACTAGTCATTGATGTATACCATTAACAAACATGAGACAACCCACTTATAATGATAATGGGTGTCAAGGAACATATTTTTTGTAGTTTCTATGCTTTGATTGAATATCAATATATTTCTATGTAACTGTATTTTCCATATTATATATTTGAGTACAATTTCCCATATCCATCTAAAAATACATTTCAATGATTAAATACTTCATTCCAACATTTTGAAAAAACAAATCTATGTGATAATCCTAAGAAGGTGATGTTCCAAACCTGTATATCATAGGAGCATTCCAAAAAAATGATGTTGACATGTTTCTTCTAAATTTCTACACATTGCACGCCTATTTGGACCATTGACCCCTCTTTTTATGAGGTTGTCCAATGGTACAATTATTCTATGCACAACATTCTAGTAGAAGGTGTTAATTTTTGGAATACCATCCTAAAGCCATATTTTTCTCCAAATCATTGTTCGTTGTGGGAGAGGACGAGAATATAGTTGGTAAAATATCCATCTTTAACAAATAAAATAGAGGACCCTCAGCCACACGGATCTAACAACCTTAATTTGTAGGGTGCACATCCGTTCATATGATGGGAAACAAAAGAAATAAAAGGATGAAGTAAGTGGGTTAAAGCATCAAATTTCTACCAAAGTGAGTTTCTTCAGATCGCATACCAGTTTGAAAAGTCAAAGATTGTATTGGTATCTCTTTCATCCATCTAGGCCTTAAGGGGAAGAAGTTCCAAGAAAATTTCCAAGGATTGTTGGCCCATTATACTTCCTTTCTAAATTATTGTTTATTTGTAATTTCCTAGAATCCAAGTTAGTTTATCACATATTGTTGGAATAGCATCCTTCATTAACCTCCAAATAGGTGACCCCCTCTAGTTATATATAACTTATTCAACACAACACTTTTGTTTCCCCCTAAGATATTTTTCCATGTTTCCAACTTCCATCAATCTTCTTTACCAATTATTAGTCTCCAAACAAACTTCCCACCCAAAGACAAATTAAGGAGAGTTGGATATATGATACCCAACCAACTTCTCTCTTTTGGAGACCTAATCACATTCTATCTGACCGGGTGGTATATTTTGGTGTTTGATTTCCCCCCTTTCCATAAAAAATTTATGTGATCTTGAGTGATTCTTTGCATGACTCCTATAAGTGCTAGTGATGTTGAGCACTGGTATACATAAGAGAAAAAAGGACATATTTAAGTAGAAATATTCATCTTGAGAGCTTAATACTTTGACCACCCCATCATTGTAATTTTCCCTTTATTTTATCAAGCATAATTTACCAAGATTGTGTCGAAGGATTGCTTATTGACAAAGGCATGCCAAGTTATTTGAATGATAAACATTGCTCCCGAAAGGTAAATTTCATAATTCGAGAAACATGTTAAAGTAGTTGTGCATACATTGCATCCAAAAATTTGGCCCTTATGATTATTGACTAAAATACTAGAGGAACTGACGATAGCCTCCAATACCACTTTAAATATATTCATTATAATGATTGAGGCTCCCCCAATTAAAATAGTATCATTAACAAAATGGATGTGATTGATACTCTTTACCCCCATGAAAATTTTGATACTGGGATGATTACCAATTAATCTTTCTTTTTCAGGTTTTTTTTTGAGATCTTCTGCCATTAAAATGTATATCAAGGGTGAAAGAGGAAAACCTTACCTTATCCTTCTACTAATATGAAAAAAATTAGCAATTCTACCATTTACTAGAGGGGCTATCCATGGAGTGCAAATGCATGCTTCCACCCATCTTATAAACATGGAGTTGAAACCAAATGTATGCATAACATCAAATAAAAATAAACGTTGCACTCTATCAAAGGCATTGACCATGTCAATTTTGATTATCATGCCTTTCTCCTTATTCATCATGATGGTGTGAATTATCTCTTGGACTAATATGATGTTGTATGTTATATGTATTTTCTACATAAACTCCCTTTGGTTTTCAAAGATTATCTTTGGGAGAATCAATCTTAGTCTGTTAGCCATTATCTTGGTCAATATTTTGTAGGACATGTTGCACAGTGAGATGGGTCAAAATTTGTAAAAAGAGGAAGGATTTTCTTCCTTTGGGATCAAAGATAAAAATGAAGAGTTTGTATTCCCCCCCAATATGAACGATTTATTCACATATCTTATCATTCTAATCAGGTCATACTTAATCAAGTCTCGACATATTTGATATAAATGAATGTTGAAATCATTAGGCATGGGCGCTTTATCTAGTTCTAGACTCAAAATTGCTTTGACCACTTTGTCTTCTTAAATATTTTCAATTAAATTTTCATTTTCCCCTGTGGTTACCAACATGGGGATATGACTTAACAATCCAATAGTCATCTCAGGGTGTTCCCCCTCTTGTTCAATATAAATATTTCGAAAAACAATTCCTACAACAAAATTTATATCCTCATAACTTTCATATTTGTTGTCGTCCTCCCTTATAATATCATTAAAATTATGTATTTTCCTTCATGACTTTGCTTTTTGATGGAAGAAATATGTATTCCAGTCCCCAAATTTGAGAAAAAGACTCCTTGACTTAAGTCACCACATTTCTTCTTCATTCCTTAGCACCTTGTGTATGTTTTGACTTTTTTTTTTTTCTCTCCACTGCAATTCCTTTGTCACATGTTCTTCTTCTAAATGAGTCTAGACCATGTGTATCTAAAATAGGAGGGAGTATTTCCTTGATAAAGAATATATGTGTGTTTTCTTGACCCAATATTTTGTTCGAAAAAATATGGTATTCCAACGTAGGAAAAACACCTTTAGTAACCACTCACACAACCAGATCAAACATCAACACACCGATGTTTTCACATGGTTAAAACCATTAAAGAGGGAAACAATCCAGAGCCCCATCCAACATGGCTACTTGAGGAAATATATTAATCCAAAAGAAAAATATTTTACAAGAGAGTTTCTCACAATCGATCATCAACAAATGACCCTCCATGCTCTTTAAATAGAGATCATGGACCAATCGGGTGTTAATCCATGGAACAATTTAGTCGTTAGGATAAAGGAGAATATGATTCATCATATCATTCTATTTCTAGAACATATAGTAATCGTGGAATTATATAACTAGAAATGCATACTAATGCATACTAAAGAAACACACTTTTACCTAAAGACACATTAGAACAAGTTGATCTTAACTAACTATTAAGTGTATAAATATCCTAACATCCCACCTTAAGAACAACTTGGGATAGGATGGAAGGATTTACAAAGGTGACGCAATAGGATCAGGAAGGAGGCATTAGAGCCTACCCTTCCTTAATGACAACTTTGTGAACTCCTAACATAGTTCGAAGTTTGGAAAACTTCACTTCTGTAAGAGAATTTTTGAAAATTTCAACTTGATCTTCTGTAGGGAAAAGATCATTTCAATAACTCAATCATGAATGATATTTCTTATAAAGTGCATGTTTAGCTCGATGCATTTTTTTGTTGATGTTGAAATGGATCTTTGGCAATATTGACGACACTCTAATTGTTGCACCAGAGGGTGGTCAGATGTTGCTACTAGGATCCAAACTCTGAACAGATCCATCGAAGCCACAAGGCTTCTTGACTTGCATTAACCACTACTCAGTACTATTCTTATGTGGAAAAAAGAGAAAGAGTTTGTTGTTTCTTACAAGACTAAGTGACAGGTCTGGAACCAAGGCTAAAAACATAACCTATAGTAGACTTTCAATCATCAAGGTCACCATCCCAATATGAATTAGTGAAACCAACCAACAAAGGAGTCCCCCTGAACTGTATTGTATCCCAAATTGAACTATACCTGAGAAATACCAAAGTATACTTTTTGTTGCATTCTAATGGATTTGATGGAGTTTTTGCAAATAAAAAGAAACAAGACCAACATCAAAGGAAATATCAGGATGGGTATGAGTCAAATATAATATGCTGCCAACTAATTGATGGTACAAAGTAGCATCAAATTCAAGAGTAGCACATGTGGTGGCAAGTTTGACTCCAGCCTGGAAGGGAGAAGGGGTTGGTTTAGAATATTTCTTGTGAAAGAGGTGAAGAAGCTCACAATCATACTTATACTTGGAAAAGGAAATACCTTCCTTAGTTTGCAAAACTTGGAGGCCAAGGAAATAGTGCAAATGGCCTAAGTCTATCATGTCAAAAAAAAATTAAGGTTGGATTTCACATGGGTTAAAATTTTAGGGTCACTACAAATGAGGATAAGGTCATCAACATAAAGAAAAAGGATTAGGAGATGGATTCCTACTTTCTTGGTATAGACAGTAGGGTTAGAGTGACATATAGAAAAGTTGGTGTCAAGAAGAAAGTTGTCCATTTTGGCATACCAAGCTCGAGAAGCTTTCTTAAGAGCATAAATATATTTCTTAATGAAACAAACAAGGCTAGAGTAATTTTGTACATAGCTAGAAGGTTGTTCCATGTATATTCATTCTTGAAAATCCCCATGCAAGAAGGAAGATTTAACATCCATCTGATGGACCTCCCATTTATGTGAGGCAGCAAGGGAGAAAACAAGGTGGATGGAATTCATTTTGGCTATAAGGGAAAAGGAGCCATTGTAGTAAATTCCTTGAACATGAGAGAATACTTTGGAAACTAACCAAGCCTTGTGTCTTTCATCACTTCCATCTGATGCATACTTATTTCTATACACCCATTTACATTTGACAAGTTTGCTTCCTTTCAGAAGAGGTATAAGATCCCAAGTATCATTTTAAATTAAAGAGATAAACTCTTCATTCATTTTTTGTCCCAATATGTATGGACCGAAGCTTCTACAAATGTGTTTAGATCATGATTCTATGAAACTTGAGCCAAAAGAGGAGAGGCTTGTTGTAATTGTGAACGTGTCTAATGCGGATTTGTAGCATCATTGACAAGATCACTAACTTCTTATGAAGTCGAATGAACCCATCTAGGAAGTGGTGGTGTTGGTGCAGGTTCATGTTCAATGGACTCATCTATAGGAAGGTGAGTAGGCAGAGGTGTATATTCATCCTCATTGTCATCATATGACGACGAAACTCGAATGGCACAAATTCTGGGGATGGAACAAACATTAAACTAGGATTGTAGGACAATATATTCTCATCAAATTTAGCATCTCTTCTAATAATTATTTCATTCGAATGAGGTTGAAGAAGTTGATAACTTTTGACATCTTCAAAATATCCAACAAAAATTTACTTCTCACTTTTAGGCTATAATGCTTTCCTTTTCTCATCTAAAATGTGAGCCCATGTTATACTACTAAATACACGCAAGTGGCTTACATCTAGATTAAGTTTAGTCCATGCTTCTTCTAATGTGATACTTTTTACATCCTTTGTGGGCGTGTGGTTTACTATGTAATTTGCACAGTTGATGGATTTATCCCAATAATAAAGAGCTAATCATTTACATTGGATCATACAATTAGCCATTTCCTTTAATCTTGACTATTTCTCTCAGCAACACCATTTCGTTGTGGTGTATATGGAACAATATGTTGAAGTTGAATTCCTTATGCAATGTAGTAGCTTGTAAAAAATTTATTCACATATTCTCCTACATTATTTGTTCTAAACCTTTGAATTTGATGTCCAGATTGTTTTTCAACAAGGTCCTTGTAGGTCAAAAACATGTAAAACATTTCACTCTTAATTTTTAAGAAGTAAACCCAAGTGTGTCTGGAGAAGTCATCAATGAAAGTTAAGAAGTACTTGCAGGAAGATAAAGAAGGAGAAGAAAGTGAACCACATGAATCACTATGAAAAATATGTGAAGGGGTTGAGGCATGTCAAGAGGCACGTTTGTCAAAAATGTCTCGATGATGTTTTCCAAGAAAACAACCAACACAAACACCATCTCTGCAAGAAACGAGAGGAAGGCCAATCACCATATGTTGATTACATAGTTGTTGCAATGAGCGATAGTTTATATGACCAAACCACTCATGCCAAAGTTTTCTAAAGTCACCACTATGAGAAACAAAAACTGGTGGAAAATATAATGACCCAAAGTTGTCAAATTTGTACAACCTAGTAACACCATTAACGATTCCAATTGATAGGAAATGCTTACAATATTTTAAATCCTTGATTACAACTTGGTGAGGTGAAAAATCTATGGTTTTACCTTAACCTAAATGAGTGATTTGATACACTTATAGAAGGTTGTAGGAAATACTCAAAACAAATAATACAACATTGAAATGACCATTATCTACCTAAATTGTTCTAAACCTTAAAACACTAAGATGTATATCATCACCAAAAAATATTTTCTTGGTGTTACATTCATTAAGAGTAGAAAGAATGGATTTATCCTTAGCCTTTTGATAATATGCTCCAAAATTAATAATCCACTCATTAGAAGACAAATTAGAAGTTACATTGAGAGAGAAACCAAAATCAGAAAGTGCATGTCCATGCAGAGAAGAGGAGTGTTGAGGAAAAGATATGAAATGATCTTACTCAAGCATTTTCAGATTCTTCTTGACTAAAGAAAAATATATGGTAATCTCACCCTATGCTTATATCCAACAAAAATAGCATCCTCACTCACAATTATTAATTACTAGTGCTTAGGATAGTTTTTTATCAATAGAAAGCTTGTTGGAATTTTACTTTTTATGTAATTTTCTGAATATAACAGTTGTTGAAATAAATGTAAAGACATAATTAAAGAAACCAAGATTGTAATCAAGATAGATGAGACATAAAGAAATCCTTTATTTCATTCCAATTCACCAAAGAGTCATTTTCTTTACAAAATATTATACAGAAATATTGGACCAAAGTCAAACTTAGACATCCTCGATGGAACATACAAAAGGACCTCTAATAGAAAACCAAAATTGAATTCTAAAATTTGGATCATCTTTCCACATATTGCTTCCCACTCGACTCTGCACTATAGCCTTTTTCAGTCATGAAAACTATTTCACAAATAGGCAACTCTACACAAACTATCAAAGATAGATCAACACCTCTGAAAAACAAGTGTCTAAATGATGTAATTTAGCCCTGAATATTCCTGTCTACAATAAGACCCTGCTATCATAAAAGAGAATTAGGATTGTGATGAATAAATGAATGAATGAAAACTTAACTATCTCAACATAAACTCAAATAGAAAACCTTAGTATGCTTCTGCTTCTATCCTCCTCTTGTTCCTCCCTTTCCTTTTGCCTTTAAGAAAATTAGAATTGGTTGAGGTAGTTGAACCACCTCAATAGTTAGGTTAACTAAAGATTCAACCAACTTTTTAGTTAAGGGGGGAAAAGTAATAATCATAATAAGGGTTATAAATAAATAATAACTAGTAGGTGGGACCCCTTGTGACTCCCTTTAGCTCATAACAATCATAACATAACTAGTTAGTTAAGAGAAACACACCTCCTTGTGACTCCCTTCAGCATATTTACATTTGACAATTTAGCTCATGATATTTGGAATTATTTTCCATTGCTCATATATCCAAAAGAAAACATGTTGTCCAAAAATTTCCGAAGTCAAGTGTCATAAAAAATAAATAAAATAAAAACTCAAAAACCACATTTCCCACTCTGAGATGCAATATTTCCTTGATTACTTCTGTCACCTTTTGATTTTCTTGAATTTTCCTTTGGCTGCACTGAACCTTTAGGCCTAATCTCACTAATCACGTGGGAACAATCGTCCCTCAAATTCATTTGGGAAGACACGGATTTTTTAGAGCCATTGGAGGGTGAGGAAGGGGTAGCAACGGATTTTCCTTTGGTAGGAGCATGGTGGGCCTCAGTTTTCAATATCTTTCTAGCATGGGAGGATTTTACTGGCGAGTGGTCAGGGGAAGCTTGGACAATCTGGTTGTTAGGCGGAGGAGCAGGTAAAAACAAATCCGGCCAGCCACGATGTTGGGAGACTGTTGGGTGGACAATCTCTTGCCATCCGTCATTTTCGGGAACCTCGGGTTGTAATGAGACATGAGGGGGCACAGGAATATCAGGGGCTTGTGGAACTTGTAAGGGAGGCCTTTCTAGCCTAGGTTGGACCACTCCTTTCCCAATCCAATTGAAAAATATGGCATGAAACAACTGGCCTAAATCTTGTGAGTCAACGTCAAAATGTATGGAGAACCTTGGCCTTCTTGGGCCTTTGTTCCAATTACCTCTCCCTTTGTTGCTTCTACCATGGCTACCTCGACTGAAAAAATTCATTCTAGCATGCATGATTGATTAGCAAATAGTCTTTTAAATAACCATACATGACAACTCTTTTAAAAATATTAAATAGATTTTGGCTCAGCAACGTATCGGAATCATGCAATCCAATCCATATAAATTGTTAAATTGTTTTTCAATGAGCAGGGGGTGAACAAAGGGTTGTGGGATATGTGAGGGGTTTGTATTGAGAGAAACATGATATAATGAGGGGGAAAAGAACATGGTTACTTCTCAAATAAAACAAGCAATCAACTGTAATGCAACCAAATAAAACATCACTTTAATCCAACCAAGATAACGTTACTTCCAATTTTCTTAAACACATAAATTTTCTTGATTGTAATCAATTTTAGAAGAGGGAGTGAAAATGAATGTGGGAAGACGAGGGGGTTGTAATTAGTGGAAAGTGAAATAATGGTAGGGAAAAAGAGTGATTATTGTTCATAAAATTAAACAAGTGATCCATAACCATTCTGTAAAAAGAACCACCTCAACCAAATGACCAGTGAGACCCAAAACAATTATTATGTAAAGTTCAACAATTATGTGCATCAACTTACTCATTGTAATCAAATATTTAACATAGTGTCATCAAACCAGACAATATGTGTTCCACAACGATCTGTAGGGGAGTTTTGTTCCTCTTATTTACCCAATTAACATTTTATAACAATTCCCAAATGTATAAACAATAACTATTTCCACTATGTTCATCATCAAAATCAACCACTGCCCACACATTACTTCAATCATAAAATACAACTCAAAAGTCGAGTTTCGAAAATGCAATGAAGTTATACTATTGTTGCACTCGTGCATGTCATTGTTAAAATGCATGATATCCTTTAAACATACAGGGTGGATAGTCAACACCACCATTTATACCGAAATTTCAAGATCCTAACTTGCCATTTAAACATACAGGCAACAACTACCACTTCAACTCACATTATGTTATGGGATACACAAAACAATTCAACCAAACACAAGCATATTTTTGTGACTATATGAGTCCAATTTTATTTGAATTTAAACATTCAAAATGCTGGGCTATCTATCCAATATAACGAGGCATCAACAACATGCCCGATTTTACAACACAATCGATCAAATTACAACAAGACATTGTTCAGAAACCCATGACCCTTCCCAATGGCGCAATCAATTAATATTGATAACAACACAATGGGAAATCATGTCATAATCACCACGACTGCAACATTATTCTTTGACAATTTTAAACACACAGTCACAGTATCATTAACTCAACCTATCATGTCGAATTATCAATCCAACACAAGGAGATAGCAACAGAATTTCTCAAATCAATCAAACTGTAGAAAATCATACTATGTAAGAACTTGTGCCCATTCTTGAAGACGCAATCAAATAACCATAACGTATATAGTGGGTGGAAATTCCATTACCACCCTGATTTCAATAATCATTTGGCCACACAGTTACAGTAAACATTGATTCATGTTTAGGAACACCACTCATACTAATACATCAAGTGMGAAGCRTCATTGTACCTTAATCAATTTTAAACAGTGTCSGGTTATCCATTCAATAAACACAAGGAGGAAGCAATTGTGCATTTGATTTAACCATTCACTCTAATTAACCATATTGGGATTATCTATCCAATAAAACAACTGATGTGAATAGATGCCGAAACCAAAACTATTATCATACAATCAACAGGGTGAGCCAGTAATCAACACTACACCAATCCATAACAACAAACAATAAACCCGACAGGGCACAACGGTCTTCTCTATCAACCCTCGGGCTTGAGGAGTCAAGGGTTTGTTCTATGGACCAACACAGGGAGGCTAGAGTTGACTTCTCTCAATGGTGGAAACCTCCGAGACCAACGGTGCACAAATGCAAATAATCCACAATTTATTTGTGGACAAGGTAACAAATCCCACGACAGGAGGGGCCATGAACAGAAAATAAAAGATCTAATTTGTCTTGGTAATGATATTTAATATACGCAGGGTATAACCCTCGTGGCTCTCCAGACAACCAACTACAACGCTAAGGTGCAAATGGGGTCGAGAAAGAGGAATATAACCCACTGTGAGACCATTTATAGTGACAAAAACCCAATGCCCTAGTGAACAAAACGCGGTGACATAGAGTGCTTCCAACCATTAAAACCCCATAAAATCCAAAGACTGGGTAAGGTGATACGAATGCGTGAAGACAACGAGCCACCCAATACCAAACAAAAACCCTCCAACTAAACCAATAAGGATAATAGAGAGCCCTTATGGCTGCAAACACCCAGGATGACCAATAATACTATGAATTCAACATTATTGCAGAGAAAACCATCACACCTCATTCCAAAAATCACAATTTTACATAGTTGCAATACTTAAGGAAAGAAAAACCTATACATTCGAGCCAATATACATTTCATAATAGAGAAGACTCATGGATGGCCAAAAAAAGAACATACCTGTAACCCAATAACTTTAAACGTGAGATGGTCAGGTGGTTCCTCTCTGCTAGGAAGTCAGAGCATAACCACAACAACAAAGTTAAACAATAGCCCGATTAGGGTGGCAGTGAGCGAAGGAGTAAGGGAGACGTGTAGTAAATGCACATCACCTCCATTCAAAGTCCATTAATTCCTTAGTACATGCCAGAGCACTTTCCATTAACATAATTAATCAAACCATGTATTGAAACCATCACCCATTAAAAGCCAATAGAACGACCATATCACATTTCTAGCTTATGCCATAACATAACCAACTGTGTTCCATATAACTCAATAAATCGCATAATCATTAATATCTATCACTTGGTCAAATGCACCACCCACATCTTATCCTTCCAAAATATACTATATGCACATTAACCATATAACTCAATCAAATCGCATAACCATTAAATTTCTATCTAGGATTTTACCATAATCATTTTAACCTTTCATGCATGTAGTATAGTATATTTGCAGAGTTAGATCCCTTTTCCTTTTGCATTTGTTATAGTGTTTTTTCCTTTTTCCAACTGCTTTTTATGTATTGTTACTAACATGTATGTTGTGCAGGTGTCCCAAGAACAGATAGCAATGGTAATGAATAGCATAGGTTGTAGTAACATAAAGAACAAATACTTCATAAGCCCAATCCATAGCCAATAAAAACAAGATCTCATCAACCATGTAAGCAGTGTCAAACATCAGCACAAACATCAAATATGAACCAGATCTGATCTCCAATCTACAAGGGGGTCCCACCTACTAGTATTATTTAGCTTTTATAATAATAGGCATTAGCAACACTTTGCGGGCAAAAGTTCGTTGCGATTTTAATCGTCAACAAAGAGCTCGAAGAAGAAGAATCAATATTGATGTTGTTCCTCTTCATCATTGCTTCTAAGGATTCCATATTTAAAAAAAAAATAGACTCCACATGACCATCTCACCCACAAAAGTTGCAATGCATGTCATTCTTATTACTTTTATGTTTTGTTACACCCCAGGTTTTGGAACCCCATTTTAAATAATGTATTGTTACGATGTTGAGAGGCTAGAGTGTCCAAACAATTATTAAAAGGCCAGTGTGCCCAAGACATGTAATGTTTTTATCATTATTAATAATAAATACATAGTTGGTTGCTAGATGGACAAGGACTAGAGTTATAGGGGCTATGATTCCACAAGAGAGGGGGCTTGAGAGGCTAAATGTTTATTCCTATGTTAACTACCTTTTTTCCTAAAGGGGGGGATCGGTTACGTGAGCTTCTTGGGGAGGCTAGGAGGTTCTTAATTTCCCCACGAACATACTTAAACCCACCCCTGGTCCGATTCTTGGGTTGGTCATTGTCTTGTCCACTTCGTCACCTTTGTGTTACCTCATTCTTACCCTCACGCACTCCCATGCACTTACCTCCTCCATCCATCCTCAATTTCGTATTGGTCTCAGGAAGGGGGACCGAAGTGCAACAAAATTAGCCATGGGATAGTTGGTTGTAGTGGTCGTTGGTGTGATCCAATCGTGCCTTGAGGCCTGCATGTTTGAGATGCAGTGGCCTGCGTCCAGCATGGCTCACGGCTACGAGTCCTGAGAGTTCCAGCATTGAGATTCTGGACCAGTTTCCCTGGAGGCCCGAATAAGGAGAAGGTCTGCTTGAGGGACTACGTGGCAAAGAAAGGTGGAGGTTCATTCTCTTGGGTGTTGCAAGTTGGGTAGAAGAGAGTTGGGTACTTGGATTGTTGTGAGTGTTGGGAAGCCTGTGATCGCTTGAGAGCGAACTGGTTTGGGAAGCCAAGTTCACTCTGGAACCATCCTTGTAGATTCATAGCCCTGGCTCAGGGGTGATGCTACTGTTGACATTTGGAGAAGTAATGTATACGGTTGGGTGGAATGTCCTTGTTCTGCAGCCAATTGGTGTCATATTTCATAAATATAAGTGCTCTCTGTTGTGATATTATTATATGTGTATGAATGTTTTTCCGTTGTATATTTAATGATCATAAATTCAATCTTTCAAACATGCATGTTTGTTGGATATTGTTGTGCATGTTCTTAATT
>SNQJ01S0166671.1:0-20954 GCA_010110895.2 Picea sitchensis | reverse complement strand
GGGGCTTCCTTTTAATTACCCATTGATACCATTGATATGGTTTTATCTCAAAGTTCAAAGTTGCTATGTGAATTCTTTACTTATCATCCATAATATTATGTAGTTCAAAATATTTCTCTACTTGGTTCACCGATGTAAAGACTTTTGTTCCATCAAACTTCTTTAATTCAGTCATTGGAAAGTTGAATTTAGGATCCCCATCATAATTAACTCCATTGTTAGAGTTAAATCCACTTGAAAATTACTTATTACCGACAAGTTATTCAATACGAATACTACCTTTATTTTCACGAGTCACTTTGGTCACAATGTCACTTTTAGGAAGCCTCTCATCCAAGGTTTGTAAAATGGAATTTTGCAATTCCTCCATTTTTTATCCATCAAAATTTTCATCTTCTTTTCCATATGTTCCATATTTTCACCCATCTTTTTTTCCATATGTTCCATATTTTCACCCATCTTTTTTTCCATATGTTCCATATTTTCTCCCATCTTCCTTTCTATTTATGTTTGAGTAGTCATCAAATCAACCTTTTTCACTGAACTATCATTCAATTCGTTGATTCGACTGTCCAATTTGGATAGATAGTTTTTCATATCCTCATTTTCTTCATGAGTCATGGAGGATGTTTCTGGAGGTTTATTTGGTGAAGCAATTTTTGGACTTTCTTTAGAGCCATGGAAAAAAGTCACTGGGTCCTAAGTACAAGGGAGTGTTAGGTGCTATAACTATCAGATATATGTGTAGGATCCAATAATAGTACTCATCCCAATATCTCAAGGCTCTAACTAAGGAGGCTCAACCATACCCTTATCCATACTAACCGACTACCTAGGTACTAGAGAGTGGTTTCCCCGAGTGTTCTTCTCGGCATACTATAGCAACAAGATGACCAAATAACTTATCTGAGGCTGGTTTCAGGTACACCTAGAGGAATTCCTAGACACCCAAAGGTACATGGAAGTGAGATTCCATATACATGTATTGTCTAATGGGGTACTACTGTTATGGGATTAATCGGGTAAATGCGGACATAAACATATCTCCCTAGATCCACCTAGATCTAGAATAAAACAGAACATAATATGATGCTTTCCCTAAGCTCTAACTATTGAGTTTACTAGTTAACAAGAGATGGACAACATACCATTTAAATGTCGTTTCCTCTTGCCATTGCCATCCTAGCTCCACTCTGGTGCTCCTGTGATATTGAATCTGCAAGGGAACACAAGCCAACCAAAGTGAAAGCAATACAATGAACTCAACAAGAACCTATGTATGTGATCAAGGAATCATACAATAAAACAAAACAAGTTTTATGGGAAAGAAACATATCACTGTATCATATTAAAATGAAAGTGGAGATTACAACCAAATATTTGATGTCGCAAGGTACCCTCTCAATGACCCTTTGCTCCAACATACACACTTACTCCAACCTTGAATGAAGAAGATCCACAACAACTTAATGAACTGAAATGAGGCTCTCAAGTATGAACTGAAGTAGAATTCTTTATCCAATTGTTAGCCTATTCAACCTTAACCTTAGCCTTTTCCATGAGAGATCCCTCTTTATATAGGGGAAAGAGAGATGGTTGAGGAGATTAGGATGATCCCACCAAGTCAGAGAAGCAAGTAAGATCCAAACCGTTTGGAGGCCACCTCATATTCTAGAAGATCCCCTTCTAGAACTTTTGTGAAATTTGACCTTTTCTTAGTCTTTTGACATAGTCGCACCCTAGGTATGGTGCAGCCTGCAGAGACATCACAACCCAACTTTAGAGCAAGGGGCAATGATTAGGCATCGTCGCACCCTATGTATAGTGCAACCTGTGACGACCTTCCTTAATAGAGTTTTTGAGAAGAGAAAGCCAGTCACTCTCCTCACGGAGAAAGACTCTTTTTATCTTTTTATGGGAACATGAACACATGTTATAAATGGATCACTGGGGTGACCAAAATAATGTGTAACAACTACTCGAAGGGGTACCCATAGGGGTTATAGGGGTTTCCAATAGGTGAAACAATGTGTTTCTAGAAATCACGTGAAACCATGTGTATTTCCCACGTGTATTCTTCCGCAACAATAGTTTCACCCACTTAATGATAGGTCCCATGTTATTTAAAGATGTTGAAACAAGTCTCTAAAAAACTATAAAAAATGAGCTTGCTACCACATAAAAAGCTCTTAAAATCAATAGAAAATAACATGTGCAAAAACCATAACTTCCACAAGAAATATATCATAAAATATAATGATTCAAAATATGAAAAATTTTCTGCATGTACTTTACTATTTAAACTTAGGATTCTGAAAATTTCAGAGTCTGAAACTTCACTGAAAAAAAATACAGCAAAAATGCCAAGATAACAGATTTTAGGATTAGTCACAAACCTTGTCTTCCATAGACTATATATCTGAACCTGTAGTGAATCATAACTTGAAATTTTTACCACCTATATTATGACATGTCTCCTCAGTCTTCAAACAATTTCTCTATCTAAAACCTCCTAGAAAAAAAGTTATATCAAAAATACCAAGATGAATCATTTAAAATTGAATCATGGATGAGTAAAAAACCCTATCTTCCATAGGCTACATCTATGAAAGTGTAATGACCCATAACTTGAAATTTTTACCAAAGTTACTTTGATATGTCTCCTAAGTAAGCTTCAAATTTATCTATCTAAATTATTACAAAGAAAAGGTTATAAAAAAATTCCAAGATTACTCACTTGAAGCAGCAAAACCCTAGGATCGATGCTTTGAAACCAAATGTTATTATCATGTTGATGCATGTAGCATCATACATGTATTTTCACATGGTATTGGTGTCTAGTATGCGAAATTCGTCCAAAGTCTTATATCTTGTTAACTTTACTTATGTTAAAGGAATTATTAAAGCAAAGTGATTTAATTAATTGAGTTATTTAAGGAAAATGCTAAAAGTAATTAGCATGTAATCTTAGCCATTAATCTCAGGTGAGGTGAGAAGTAATCTCAATCGTTGATCACTTTGGAGATTAGGGTTAAATTATAATTTGAGATTATAAAAGCAAGGCTAGGGTGAAGGAGGAAGACACTTGATACTTGTGTTGACAGAGTCGACACAAAGAGGCTTGGATCATGAAGGACTGTGATTCAAGGAGATCTTAGATAGGTGGAGAAGGACTTCCATCTAGAGATCAGATCATTGAGAAGAGAGAATAGAGGCTTCCACAAGTGGGTTTCAGTTGAGCGAAACCACGGGAAAGAGTCATGTCGTACAAAGTTTTCCATAAAGAATTTTCGTATGTGTACTCAAACATCAATGGAGACAAGCACGTATACACGGGAGCACTTAGGGACATGCGCGTACATCTCGAATAACATGTAGATATGGGTCGTACAACAGATCATACTTTACCGAGTTTGTCTACAGTTGTATTTCTCTCAGTGGGCCATTATCCTGTTTATGAGAGCCCTGATTTTAGCATAATAAAATCATTCTCAACACTGGTTTTCCCTCCGAGATTTTTACAAGGGAATCTACCCAAAAATATTGGTTTTCATGTGTGCATGATTTGGTTTCCAGTTTTTGCTTCCACTAGATTTATTGAGTTGAATATTTCAACAATGTATTTTTTTTTTGTGATTTGTTAATCTGATTTTTTGTAAGGAAATCACTAGATAACAAGATACCTAGGTGCTGGAGTAAGGGGATTTCAACATGGTATTAGAACACATGCTCTGAAGGGAAGCCAGATCTTAGATCCATAAAAGTTGATATCATATCCGTAGGAGATATTAGCAAATTCATAACAAGCAGTTGAAATCGAAGGACATATTTCAGGGGAACAATCGTACTGAGGCAGAACTAGGATTTTGCAGGTTTATGGAGCTATACGCAGGGTTATAGAAGGGACAAGTGTGTACATACGTGGGTTTCTTTGGAAATAGGCACACATACGTGGGTAGCGGTAAACGCATGTGTGTATATACATGAGGGTTAAGTTGTGACATGCACGTACAAGTTTATCTAGGTCAGTACAGGGGCAGTTTCCAACAACATGTTATTTTCCAGGGCAATTTATCAGGTCTTAGGGATGGCATTAACACCTTTGAGAGTTGAAGACATATTGGATAGAGAATCCAACTTCCTCTCTTGGAAATCAAAAAGAAGGAGATCAAAGCAGAGAGGTCCCTCCTGGATTTGGTGAAGGATCATGCAATTCCTCACATATCTGAGAAGAAGAAGACTAAAGAGAGGTTTGATGCCTTGGTAAGTTTATTCAAGAGAAAGAAAATGAATAGGAAGATGGTATTAAGGAATAAACTTAGATCGATGCAGATGTCTAGATCTGATAATGTTACCAACTATCTCATGAGGATCACACAGGTGCGTGATAAAATTGCACCCATATGGGAGAAAATGGAGGATGCAGAGCTCGTGAATGTGGCATTGAATGGTCTTCCCAATTCACGAGAACCATTAGTCCTAGATTGGCAGAGACTTTCGGACGACTGCATCCAGAAGAGACCTGGGAGAAGTCTAAGAGAAACAAGCATGGAGGTAGTGAGGTGAACTTGGTTCTTTTCAGTAAGACGAAGAAGGGAAAAGGAAAGAGTTCTAGCATGCAGGGTAACAATGATGGAGGATCATGACAACCAAGGAAGAAGAAGGACTTGAGTAAAATCAAGTTCTTCTCATGTCATAAGAATGGACATTATGCATCTCAGTGTCTGGAGAAGAAGAAGAGTAAATGAAAGACACAGACAATGACATCAACAATGATGTAACTAGATGAGTTTCGAGCAATGTTTGAGAAGGATTTCTCACTAGATTCTTGCATTTCTACTAGCACAACTATGAGGAGTGTGTGGTTCTTGGACAATGGTGCATCTTGTCATATGATAGAAGCACGAGAGTTGTTTAGCAATCTAACAAAGAGGGACTCATATGTTCATATGCAACTTGGTGATGATTCCAAGTATACAATGAAGGGAGAGGGAACAATTTCATTTCAACTTGAGTAAGGAGGTTCGTTAGATGCCCAAGATGTGCTTTACATACCAAGTTTGAAGAAGAATTTTCTTTCAGTATCAGCTATGGAGGACAAGGATTTTTCTGTTACTTTTAAAAGAGGGAAGGTACTCATATGTCTAGAGAAAGATAGTCCAGACAACGCAGTGGTCATTGGGGTTAGAGAGCACACTTTATACAGGTTACATGGAAATCATGTTCAGGCTTTGGCAAAGGACAATGACAACCTATGTGAGTTGTGACATACGAGGTTGGGACACCTACACTATAGGGCTTTGCTGATTCTGAGGGGAATTGTTATAGGTCTTCCAGAGTTCAGTATTGAGAAGCAGGGAGTGTCTAGAGGGTGTGCACTTGACAAGAATTATAAGGCTACTTTTCTGAGCAACTAGAGTAGGTCCAAGGGGATATTGGATCTTATCCATTCAAATGTGAGTGGGATGATGTTAGTAGCATCATTATAGGTATCATCATACTATGTGACATTTATTGATGATTTTTCCAGGAAAACCTGGATCTTCTTCATGAAGACCAAGGATGAGGTCTTTGGTCGGTTTCAAGAGTTTAAAGCTCAGGTAGAGAACCATACAAGTAAGAATATCAAGGTATTGAGGTCGAATAATGGGGGAGAGTACACTTCCAATGACTTCAAGTATTTCTGCAAACAAGCAGGGATCAAGAGGGAGCTGACAATATCATACAACCCTCGGCAGAATGGGGTTGCAGAGAGAAAGAATCGATCCATCATTGGTTCTTCCAGGGCTATGATACATGACAAGGAGTTTCCTATATTTTTGTGGGCAGAGGCGTGTAACACAAAGGTGCATGTGTATAATAAGAGTCCTCACAGGATATTGAGGGACAAGTCTGCGGAGGAGGCATTCTCAGGAGTGAAGCTAGAGATTGGTAATTTAAGGATATTTGGTTTTCTATTCCACATCCATGTGCCTATTCGAAAGAGGACGAAGTTGGAGCCTTCAAGATAGAAGGGCATATTTGTGGGGTACAACAAGACCTCAAAGGATTACATGATCTTCATTCCAATGTAGAGGAAGAAAATTGTGAGGAGAGATGTTAAGTTCGAGGAGAACTTGACATCTAGGAGATCTCAAGAGTCATCAACAGAGACAAAGTATGAGGAGAAGCAGGCTCCGAAGGATGAGAAACAGTCACCAGTTTAGACTTCAGGTGGGGAGGAGCAATTAGCCCCTGCTAGTCTCGTCAAGAGGCCCAAGTGTTTATTACAGACATCGAAGGATGATGGTGATTCTCCTAGGAGTGCATTTAGAGAGCGCAAGCCTCTGGATAAGTTTTCGAGCTATATGGTGCTTATGAGTAGCATCATTGAGGCCGAGCCTTACATTTTTGAGGAAGAAACATATCAATAGGTATGGTTGGATTCCATGGTAGAGGAGTACACCTCTATTATGAGGAATGATGTTTGGGACATAGTGCAGAGACTAGATGGGAAGTGAGTTCCAGGTGGTTGTACAAGATCAAGCATACCGCAGATGGTATCATCGAGAAGTTTACGGCAAGGTTTATGGTGAGAGGGTTCTCCCAGAAAGAGGTAGTGGACTACACAGAGACATTTTCTCCAGTCGCCAAGTATGCTTCTATTTGAGCTATTATTTCTTTTGCTTCATTTATGAGGTGGAGGATACATCAGATGGATGTGAAAACAACCTTCTTCAATGAAATGATTGAGGAGGGAGTATACATAGAGAAACCTCGGGGCTTCGAGGTACATGGGAGGTATTCTCAAGTGTGTAGGCTTAAGAAATCCTTGTACAGACTCAAATAGGCACCCAGGGTGTGGTATTATAGGATTGAAAAATACTTTTAGAGTATGTTCTTTACCAAGAGTGAGGCGAATTCTAACTTGTACTTCACACTTGTTGGAGAGGATCCTCTCATCTTGGTTCTGTATGTAGATGATTTGTTTCTCACAGGTGTAGAGGAGCTTATTGCAGGGTACAAAACAGATTTAGCTAGTGAGTTCATGATGAAGGACATTGGCTTGATGCATTATTTCATGGGGTTAGAGGTATGGCAGGTATTGGGAGAGATCTTCCTTAGACAAGGGAAGTATGTAGTAGAGATCTTGAGGAGATTCAGGATGGAGGACTAAAAACCGATGACCACACCTATGGTTACCATTTTGAAGAAGGTGATCACTTCAGATTCAGAGTTGGTGGATCCCATGATATACAGGAAAATAATAGGGTCCTTGATGTATTTGGTTAACACCAGGCCAAATATTTGTTTTGTTGTGAACACCTTGAGTCAGTTCATGGTGGATTTGAGGCAGGTGCATTGGATCACAACAAAACATGTGCTCGGGTACTTAAGATGTACAATGGAGTATGGATTGAGGTATCTTGGAGTAGATGGAGTGGAGTTGCAGGGATATACAGACTCAGATTGGGCAAGAAATGTAGTAGACAGGAAGAGAACCTTGGGATTATCAATGATTATTTGGTTTAGTAGGAAGTAGACTTTTGTAGCACTCATTTTAGCAGAGGTTGAGTACATGGCAATGAGTAGGGCTAGATGTGAATCCATTTGGCTTCACAAATTGCTTACATGTTTATTTTATCTAGAGTTGGATCCTACGATGATATACTATGATAATCATAGTTGTATCAAACTCTCAGAGAATCCAGTATTCCATGACATGTCCAAGCATATTAAGAGCATATACCACTTCATCTGGGATAGGATCCAAAAGGGAGCAATGAAGCTTCAGTATATTTCCACAAATCAGCAGGTTACAAATATTTCGACCAAGCCCTTGGAGAAAGGGAGGTTTGTGTTCTTCAGAGACAAGATTGGATTGGTGCAAAATACCCTGCTCGCTAAGAGGGAGTGTTGATACATGTAGCATCAGACAAGTATTTCTCCATAGGCTTGGTGTATATCTTGCAGAAGTATTCCAAATCCTTATATCTTAGTAACTTTAGTTTAGTTAAAGGAGTTATTAAAATAAAGTGTTTTTATTAATTAATTGAGTTATTTAAGGAAAATGTTGAAAGTAATTAGCATGTAATCTTAGCCATTAATCTCAATTGAGGTGAGAAGTAATCTCAACCGTTAATCACTTTGGAGATTAGGGTTATATTATAACTCAATATTATAAAACCAAGGATAGGTGAAGGAGGAAGACACTTGATACTTGTGTGGAGAGAGTCGACACAAAGAGGGTTGGATCACAAAGGACTATGATTCAAGGAGATCTCAGATAGGTGGAGAAGGACTTCCATCTAGAGATCAGATCATTGAGAAGAGAGAACAGAGGTTATCGCAAGTGGGTTTCAGTTGAGTGAAGCGACATGGAATATTTGTGTCGTACAATTTTTTTTGTACATGATTTCTATACGTGTACGCGGGCGCCAATGGATATAGGTGCATATACACGAGCACACTTAAGTACATGCACATACATCCCAAAAAATGTGCAGATATGGGTCGTACAATAGATCAAACTTTGCTAGGTTTGTCTGCAGTTGTATTTGTCTCAGTGGGACATTATCCCTATTATGGGAACCTTGATTTTAGCATAATAATATCATTCTCAGTATTGGTTTTCCCTCCGATGTTTTCCAGGGGTATCTAACCAAATATATTGGTGTTTATGTGCGCATGATTTGGTTTTCAGTTTTTGCTTCCACCAGATTTATGAGTTGAATATTTCAGCAGTGTATTTTTGTTTTGTGAGATGTTAATCTGATTTTTAGTAAGGAAATCACTGGATAACAAGATACGTAGGTGTTGGAGTAAGGGGATTTCAACAGATCCAATGCCTTAAAAATGATAAAAAGTCAACGAATACAGTCTACTTTGAGGGGGAAACCTCAGTTTACAAAATATCCAATTTAGAAGACAAGATGTGATGATCCCAAGACTAGGTCTCCTTGGTATATATATAGGAGAGAAAGGGTACAATTATAATGAAAGGGTACAATGAAGGGTTCTAGCCTACAGACAAATATAACTCTAGAAATCTAAAAATTCAATATCTACGGCTTAATAAGGGATTATATACTTAACATGGGGCTTTGTCTAGGGATTAATATATATGCCTTCTTATGTTGAGTGAATCAATAACCTTGTTCTCTTCTTATGTGATTGATCGCAAACTCATACCTATTAAGGAATGACAACTACCTTCTCTATCTAGTGCTCGAATGTGGTTGAGTTAATAGATATATTAATTCTCATGACTTATTCTTAGTTGAAACTTCCTACCAATGGATGGCCCAAAAATAGCAATCTCCCGATGTGTGTGTGTGTGTGCGCACACACACGCATGTGTAGTTACTACTTGTCCCATCACATTGATCTTAGCCTACCTAGACTATTAGGCCACAATCATTAGCCATAAGTGCAAGGGTCTTATGGCCTTTCCACCCCCCGATAATTCCATCACGCTATATTGTTGGAGATACTTCACACACACCTAGGATTTATTTTTCCTAAGGTTTTCCCTATGTTTATTAGTCATTGTTCAGTCTCCTATATTTTAGGGAGAATATTTTCTTCAGTTCACACTTAGTTTGATCAATTGAGTGGAGTCTAGATGCCACATTGGGCTTATCACCATGCAAAATCTGGATCATCACCAACTAATGCACATTGTACTTGTGATCATGACCAGACTAGCGCATTACTCATGATTCCCTGATCTCCTCCTCACTTCACTATGTTTTAGCCAGTTAAATGAAGTTTGATAGACTAGTTAACTCAGACTAGGTGGCAGGTCACTCCTGTAACTTCTCGAGAGACTAGACTAGGTGGTAGTTTACTCCCATAACTGATGGTGTGTGTCCAGATCACTCTAGACCACCACTATGGTGCATTGGCTTCTCCTCCAATGCATATTGGTTGAGTTATACAGAGTATATCATATGTAAATTATCATTCATTCATTTGGTTAATGATAATTCTTCCATTCTTTCACTCCTGCTTCTGTTTTATCATATTTTCTCTGCAACTGTGTATGTCAATTCCTAGCTACATCTATTCTATGCAGGTTCAACACATTTACATGTTATGAGAGCCGACAGACTGTTAGGGAAAAGACACACCAAATTATTTTTTCAGGTATCGAAGATTGAAGATAACGGAAAAATGGAATTTCCAAAATAATTCATTCTTACACCGTACAATTTCTTTGCATGAAAGGAGAAGATGAGAATTCATCTTTGAGGAAGAGGATTATACCGGTTAACCATGAAAACAAAGACAGAACCAACATCAACCATAGAAAAATCCAAGTATCTAAATCGAATGGATGAAGCATTTGGAACAATTTGCAGTCTCATTTCTCCTGAACTCCTCTTTCACATATCCTCCGGTAAAACCCCCAATGAAGCCTGAACCACCATGGAAGGGATTTTTGGAAAATAGGATCAGATGAGGGGACACATGATCGAGGTGAAATTGCTTACAATGGATCCAAAAACCTTCAACAATCTCCAAGATTTCTTTACTAAATATAAGTATTTGTTGTCTCAACTCAAGATTTCTCACCATTCTCTCCAGGCTTCGTCCAGAATACTTGGTGTTTGTATCCATATTTCATTAAGTTAGGTTCACCTCTGGATCTACCTGGACGATACCCTCTCTTGAGGCCTTTATCGTGTCTCTGACACAAGATCAAAATAAGCTCATCAATATGGGAAAAATCAAAGGCCCAAAGGCACATGCACTTACTATGCAAGATGGAAATGATCATCAATATCATAAATCTAAAGACAAAGGCAAAAGGAAATCACATGCAAATCCAAAGAAGGAAGGGTACTCAAAACCCTTCAACGATGCCTCTAGATCCAAAGGCGGAAAGGGAAGAAAAGGGGAGAAATGCACTTACTGGCATAAAGGATTCCATCCATAATTTGCATGTATACAGAAAAAGATAGATTTAATGACGCAAATACTTTAGGAAAACAACCTTGGAGATTGCATCCCCGAGGGTGCCAAGTAGAAGGAGCCAAAAGATCATAATTCCAGGAAAGGAAATTCTAGCCATGCTTTGATTGCCATCAACTCCTCTCTCGATGCTTGGATCATAGATTCAGGTGCATCACATCACATGGCTGCCAAAAAATAAGTCTATTCTTCATTGGATGCATGCAAATGTCCTCCTATTCTGATGGGGGACAACTCTCCAATCGAGGTCATCAACAAAGGAAGAATTGAACTCACAAACGGAAGCTTCGAGAATGTACTACACGTTCCCAAACTTTTCGTCAATCTTCTCTCCATGTATGAGATGAAAAACTCTAGCACCAAAAAGAGAGTCATACTCACACTTGATGCAGTGGATATCTATGACATGCAAACCAATTCTAGGGTTGCTACCGATGAGGTAAATCATCAATCTAGACTCTACACATTTTCTGAATTTATTGAACCAGATTCTACATTACTGCTTACTCATGCTAATGAAAGCAGTAGGATATGGCACGAAAGGTTCAACCATTTAAATTTTAGATATATGCAACAAATTAGCAAGCAAGGAATGGTTGATGGTCTACCCGACATCCACTTCTCCAAAGGAATTTGTGAGGGATCTATTCTTGGAAAACACCCTCAAGAGAAATTCGACAAAGGAAAGACTCAAAAGGCTTCCTTTCCTTTAGATCTGATCCATAGTGACCTCATGGGCCCTTTTCCACATACAACAATCAATAAAGCAAGGTACATGCTCATTTTTGTTGATGATTTCTCACGCTTCACATGGATTTTCTTTCTCAGGAAAAATTTAGAGGTCTTTCAACACCACAAAGATTTCAAAGCCCTTGTTGAGACACAGTCAAGAAAGAAAATCAAAGTCCTTCGAACATATAACGGAGGAGAGTATGTCCACTATGAGATACATAATCTTTGTCACGAGGCAGGGATTCAATTGCATCACACAATTCTCTATACTCCGCAACAAAACGAATTTGCTGAGTGGAAAAATAGATCTCTAAAAGAAATGGCATCTTGCATGCTACATGCAAAGTCACTTCCACATAGATTATGGGTTGAAGCACTTAATTGTGCAACCTACATCCAAAACATATCTCCCCATAGATTTTTCAAGGATAAGACCCCCTATGAGGCTTAGAGCGACCTCAAACCAGAAGTGACCCACTTTCATATTTTCAGTTCACGTACATGGGCCATGATTCCCTTTGAGAAGAGGAAGGCACTTGATCCACAGAGCACATGGTGTATCTTTTTTGGATACCCCGATGGTGTGAAGGGATACATACTCATTGATCTTTCCTCAGACCAACTCATCATTGAGTGTAGTTTCCAATTCGAAGAAAATGTCTCGCATGTACCTCAATAGCCGCATACAAACACTTTTTTTATTCCACCTATCAAAGATGATGAGCATGCACATGCCAACCCTTATTCAAATGAGAGTTGTTATTCAAATGATTCAGATGATCCATATATAGAGTCAATAAAGTCAGATGCAGAGTCAGTGCATCCAGATGCAGATGTAGAGCTAGAGCCGAGGCCTAAGTGGGCCCATACTACTCTTTAGGATGCATGGGATCTTGTTGGGGATCCAACTGATACTAGGAGGACTTGATTTGATTTCGAGGAGCCTCCTCTTGAACTCAATGCCACTGAATTGATGCCACCTAGGCACCTTTTCTTGGTTCAGTCTTCAGATCCATAGTCTTCTGGCTAGGCTGCTGGAAATCCCTTTTGGGAATCCGCCATGCAAGAGGAGTACAACTCCCTCCTTAAGAACCAGATTTGGGATCTGGTTCCCCTTCCTTCAAAAAGGAAACTCGTCAGGTGCGTATGCGTCTACAGGACAAAGAGCGCAGTGGATGGACATGTTAGTAGATACAAAGCCAATCTAGTTGCCAAAGGCTTTCAACAGGTGCATGGGATTGACTATGATGAGACCTTCGCTCCAATAGCGAAGATGGATTTGATACATTTGGCNATTGTGGCAACCAAGGGATGGGAAGTCCATCAGATGGATGTGAAGAATGCATTTCTTCATGGTGATCTCTCTGAGGAGATCTTATGAAGCAACCCCAAGGATTTATGCAGGATTGATCTTTGGTCTGTCGACTGAAGAAGTCTCTTTATGGCCACAAGCATGCTCTGAGGGCATGGTATGCCAAGATGGACTCCTACCTAATGTCATAGAACTTTATACATTGTAAGTCAGACTTGAATGTTTACATGCTCAGGACGATTGATTCACTTCTATTCCTAGTTCTATATGTTGATGATTTGTTAATCACCGATTGCTCGACTTTAGCGATTGCTACAATCAAGAGGATTCTGCATGATAGGTTCTTGATGACAAACCTGGGTCCGCTACATTTCTTCCTTGGAATTGAGACCAGTCAGGATGCATTAGGCATCAAACTGTCTTAGGACAAGTATGCACGAGATCTCCTTGAGAGATTTTACATGATAGACTGCAAGTCGATGCCAAATCCTTTCCTATCAGGAGTCTGACTTGAGGATGGCAAGGACACTCCACTAGTTGAAAGCACACTGTACATACAACTAGTGGGGATCTTGTTGTATCTCACACACTCTAGACCATACCTCTCCTATGTAGTTGGAGCAGTCTCCAGGTTCATGCAGGAGCCGCATGAGATACATTGGAAGGCTGCAAAGCGTATCCTCGATACGTGCAAGGCACCATCACCTTTGGGATTCACTATGCAGTAGACTCTACATTGGACCTCATCGGGTTCACTGATTTTGACTGGGTGGCGATAACATTGATCGCAAGTCCACATCTGGTTACTCACTCAGTCTTGGTTCTGGGCCTATCTATTGGTCAAGCAAGAAGCAGGCTGCTATTGCTCTATCTTCAACTGAGGCATAGTACAAAGGAGTAGTTAACATAACCATTTAGGCTATGTGGCTACAACATTTTATCACTGAGTTGGGCATTCAATTTCATCGATCGATCGTCATCTGGTGTGACAACCAGAGCACTCTGAAGTTCTGCAGAGATCTAGTTTAGAGACAACGAATGAAGCACATCAAGATCCACATGCACTGCATCTGGGACTTAGTACACGAGGGAATCA
This sequence comes from Picea sitchensis, assembly GCA_010110895.2. NCBI lineage: Eukaryota > Viridiplantae > Streptophyta > Pinopsida > Pinales > Pinaceae > Picea > Picea sitchensis. The sequence goes on along the minus strand of SNQJ01S0166671.1, from coordinate 6,858 downwards.
TCGACCTACAATTCTATCCTTCAGCAGAACATACTGCAGACATCTTCACCAAGACCTTCACTGAGCAAAAGTTCCATTCTTTGCGTAGTCGTCATGGAGTTAAGGACACAGTTGCCTAGCAACTGCCAGTTCTTCTTTTTACATACATTGTACTTTTTTGGGAAGTTTTTCCCATGAAGTTTTCCCTCTTTCCTTGTTTATTTCAGTGTATATTTTGTATTTGGCTACCTAACATGGCCTTGTTGCCAAGACCCATTCTTTATTTTCACCATAGTGATGTTCAGGGGGGGTGATGGAGATACTTCACACACACCTAAGATTTCTTTTTCCTAAGGGTTTCCCTATGTTTATTAGTCATTATTCAGTCTCTTATATTTTAGGGAGAATATTCTCTTCAGTTCACACTTCAGTTTGATCAATTGAGTGGAGTCTAGATGCCACATTGGGATTATCACCATGCAACATTGGGATCATCACCAACAAATGCGCATTTTCCTTGGGATCATCACCAAGCTAGCACATTACTCATGATTCCTTGATCTCCTCCTCACTTTTTCAATCACTTAACAGATGACTAATAGACTAGTTAACTCAGACTAGGTGGTAGTTCACTCCCGTAACTGCCCGAGAGACTAGACTAGGTGGCAATTTACTACCATAATTGTTGATGTCTGTCTAGATCACTCTAGACCACCACTATGGCGCATTGGCTTCTCCTTCAGTGCGCATTGGTTGATTTATACATAGTATATCATGTGTAAATTATCATTCATTCATTTGGTTAATGAGAATTCTTCCATTCTTTCTCTCCTGCTTCTCTTTTCTCATATTTTCTTTGCAATTGTGTATGTCAATTCCTAGCTACATATATTATGTGCAGGTTCAACACATTTACATATACGAGGTAGCTAATTCTACGAGCAACAATGATGCCTACAAAAACCCCTTGCAAGTTCATGCAAAAAGTGTACCACAAGATAATATTCTTGAGCCTAAACATGATATCCCTAATATTTAAATGGATGATGTTGAATTTGATAATCTTTGTGAGAAGTTACGACAAGGTTCCTTGCTAGGGTATTTTATAGGGAGAATCTCCCTCGAGTTAATAATTTGTCCCTAGATTTGGATAATTGTGAGTGTTATGATTGGCATTGTACCCAAGTCCACAGCCTAACGAAAGGCTTTTTCCTTTTCCAAATTTTGAATGCAAACAATTCTAAGAACGCGTCGCATAATGGTCCTTGGATTTACAAAAAAATACCCTTTTTTTTATGGAAGCATGGGATCCATACTTCATAGTTCATAAGGAGGCTAAAATACCTTGTTTTTTTCGAATTGAGTTCCTTGGTCTCCCAATGCAATTCTATCCCAAACATTAGTATATTATTTCCCTCCGAGGGGAGGTTATCTGCTTGGAACAAGACATGTTCTTCAACCCTAGGACATAACCTTAGCTCTGTGTTAGGGTTAACCTATACCAAGAGCTTAGGGAGTTTTCCATTCTTTAGGTTGGATGTAGAATATTCCAACAACATATCTATTATGTCAATTTACCCAACACTTGATTTCGTTGTCAAATACTTAACCACTGTATCAATGACTACTTTCTTATGGCCTCAACTAACCTACTTGCTAATCTGATTTCCCCAAGGTTCCCCGAGCTAAGAATGTTGATAAATTTCCATGGACACAATAGTAGAGAAAATATAAGTCAGGTAAAGATCCAATACGTAAAGCTCTATTAGTGGCCACAACCCCAACCCATCGGGCCCTAGCCCCTTCAACTCTAACCCCCATGGTTTCAGAACCAAGTATTTATTCACAACACATGGCATAGCTTACCATATCTTGTAGTACCTAGTCCTAGAAAGATCCTCGTAATCCCCTCCTTATTGTGTAGTGGGGTTAAGTGGTCTCACTCCCCTCCTTCCAAATCTCTATCCAACTAAGATACCTTGGTTGGTGTAGATGGCTTGAAGAGGCCAAGTCAAACATTTCTTGACAACTTCTTTAATTGCGTTAATTATTTTGATGCACTCTAAAACCTCGAAGGGAATGAGGTGAAGTTGGAAGATGCACCAAATTATGATGCAAGTGACCTCATGGAATGTTTGGGATTTGAAATGCTCCAGGAGAAAATATACTATCCCTGGAACATTGAATTCCCTTGGTGGAACATATGTGATCTATCAACAAGAAGTTAAAGTGACCACGAGCTTTACACTACACATGACCTTATTTGTTATCTATCCAAGAGGCAAGTTTTTTTTTTTTTTCTAACCATTTTGATAGAAAATGAGGGGTTATTATTATGGTCTCTCCTAGATTTTATGATGTAGTTGTTGATTGAGGTAATGACCCTTGTTATCGTCTTGTATTGATTATTCTTAACCTAGATGGCTGTCTCCTTGGGCTGACCAATCTCCATGACTCTAATAGTTATAAGGAAATGCTAGCATTCTAGCACTGGATAGTTGATGAAATTCCTTGTGCAATATTGTGGCCACACTGTGGAGATTTTAACACAGTATAATTTTTTGAAGATAAAGAGGAAGCATTTCCAATCCGCTTGCCTTATGATGAGAAAGAAGCTTGTATGTATTTTAAATCTCACCACAAGATGTATTATCCAAATCAAAATTGCAATCATGATTCAACGAAATCTTGGTTTAAACTTTTCCAACTTTTGCATTTAGGTGTTGGTAGAATTTATCAATGGCTAGATAGAGCTCTTGTCTATGAGTAGAATTCATTCATTTTTATGGATGGAGGTCAACTTGTGCACATGGTTTAGAATACTATCCTATCTAACCATCAACTATTTTGGTTCTCTCTTTCATGGGGTGCAGGGAAAATGTAGCTTCTAAGAACTCACTACATCCTCAAGGTATCCCATCTCCAAAGTCCTTCATGCCTTAATTGTATCCAAACCATTTGTAATTTGGTCCCTTTGCCACATGGAGTCACAAGCTAGATCCTTTGATAGGAAGATATCATTTCAAACATAGTGACCTTTCTCAAGGCCTACAATTTCCAAATTAGCAGAATTAGAAGGCAAACATAACAATATTGTGTAGGAAGAACTTGAAGGGCTACAAAAGGAGCTACTTTGGTCCCCTTATGATGAGCATAACCAAATATGTGTGATGAAATTACAACATTTTCTCTAGTTGGTGGATGATGTTTTTTGAGTGTTAGGTGCCCAAATATATGCACGTCTCCATTAGATTAGAATAGGTGACCAACCTACTAAATCTAGGTTCAAAGCATTGGCCTCCAAAGAAGCGAGTGAGAGCATCTTGACGCTTGAAATGGATCATGGTTGTACCAGAAATATTGAAGCCATGAAAGTTGGGTTTGTTGAGCACTACATAGTGGTCTTTCAGGCCCAAGTGCCTACTGAGGAAAGGTGAGCAACTATTTAGAGGTGCCTTGACCTTACACCCCGTTGACGCCCCAAAAGTGAAACATGGAATCCCTGCATGCAAATGGCCTGCAATAGGTGGGACCTCGTCATGTGAATAATGATGAAGGATGCCTCGTCCTTTTATGCGTTCATGACTATTTTGCAAAAATGACTCTATAGTTTTAAAAATTTGAAATTGCTTTCCAAGTGAAATGGGTGAATGATAGGTTTATTGGTGATTTAATTTAAAGAGGAAAGGGAAAAGATGTTGTTTTAATGATCATCTTGGTTTATTCTTGTTGCACATATATTTTGACTTGTTGATTCAAACTCCAAGCATAGGCCATATATAGTTATGGCATAATGCACTTATGATATTCTTGGCTTATCATGCACAATTGTTAAAGTTTTATAAGGTGTCAATCCTTCCCTAGCAAAGAATGTGGGATATTACATGTTTTGTGCTAAGTGTTAAGCATGCACATAAAAATTATTGGTTAATGGAAGGTGGCAAATTTGATTTTTGTATTGAATTGTTATTTGACAAACATAGTGGATTATGCGCTAGAGGTATTGAGTGTGCTTGTACTTGGCTATAGTTGATGGAATTAGTGAAATAAATGACGTGCAATTATTGCACGTCGCTCTAACCCTACCTCGAGGTCGCCACCCTCACTTGCTTTGCATTTGTGTTGGTGGCTTTGGCTGGTGCTACCTCCGTTTTGCTCGGCCTTGGAAAGAATAGTCGTGCTTATTGGTTTTATGACATTCTGCATACATGTATGATGTCTCTCACCTCTCCATTCATGAAATATATCTCTGCTTAGAATAAAATTGTGAGGTTGGCTCTTATATTTTCTGACAGACTGTGTTTGCTTCCAAAGTTTGAATGAATGTATGTGGGTATCGACTGTGAAAATTGCTTTTAAGTGAAGGTTCCTCCCTGTTGGCATTTAAATCTTTCAAGTTGAGAGTAGTGTTTGAAACTCCTTTCTGTTCATATTATGTGATTGCATTGTGTCCAGAATGAATAATGCTTCTGTGCTATAACTATTGGCAAATAATTATGGCAAGTTTCTTTTGGGTTTCACTCATCTCTAGTAATTAAAAATCAAGGGTTTCCTTATCTCTGTGAAACAAAAGAACAGTTGTTTAAACACCATTACTTAGTCTTTGGAAGACTTGTATATCCTTCAAGTTATTTTTTATCTGTTTGGGGAATATATTTTCCTTGCGGCCACCATGAGAGGTATGTGGAAAGTCTGTGTTATAAGAGATGGTTAAATGGTTTTTACAAACCCTTTGTGAAGGTTTCACCTTTGCATTCGCCCAGACCTCAGTTCTTTTATTAATGTATGGAAATTACAAGATTCGAACTCTGGTCTTGATCTATGTTATAAGTGATTAACCTGATAGTGGGAAGATTGGTTATTTGCATTAATTCTCAGCTCGTTTGTTGATTATCCAAAGGGGTTTGATCGATTTTGAAAACTGTATAATGTTAAAATAAATAGCACCAAGTTCACACGGGGTTTTGAAACCTAGTTTAACAAGAAGTATTAAGGTTGTGATGATGTATCTATGTGGTTTTCTCAACCATCCGTGCATGCTTGATGTAGTCTGGTTTTAATTGTTGAAATGAATCTGCTAACAGTCTTTTATAAAAAAATTGTTGATAAAAGAAAAAAAAAGTGGAAATTTGTATGGTTGACAGTCGTGGAACTTTCCTGGGGTTTTATATTGGATGATATGAAAACAACTATGTGTTGGATTTGACTTATTAAACATAGAAAAGTTTTGACAATTCTTTTATTGATGGTGATGGACAATTCTTTTATTGATGGTGATGGCATTTTTTGGATATTATTGCATATAATATAACATTAATCATCTTTTTTCCCTTTCATTATACCATTTTTCACTCATTATATGCCCCTCACCTTCCGAAATACATTTAAATTATTTTGTTCTATTATTATGAAATTTAAACTTATTTTGAAAAGAGAAAGGATTAATAGCAAAAGAGAAAAGACTAAGCTGGTGACCGGTGTTTGAAAGTTGGATATGGATACAATTTATGTTACTTTTGCATTTGCTTGAACATTAGTTGTTGGTCGTTTCCCATCCATGCTACCACTTTTCGCACATTATAAGCCCCTCATATTCCCAATAGCCCTATCACTCCCTGTTCAAATGGCAATTGATTGTTGAGTTTTAAGATGTTGATGGATGGATTGCATCTGCTTCTGTGGTGAACAATAGAGCCAGCCTTTTGATTTTTTTTAGGTAGAGTATCAATGCATGGATTGTTCAGAGTTTTTCATGACATGTTGGAATATTTCTTTAGGATGAGCTTCTTTAGTAGGGGAAACAATGGCAGAGGTGCTAATAGAGGAAGAGGAAATTGACAGAGGGGTCATAGAAGGCCACAATTTTCAATACATTTTGATGCTAATCCACAAGAATTAAATCACCTCTTTCAAGTTGGATTCTTCAACCTAGTTGGCTATGGGATTCTCCAACCCCGACCTGAGAGGCCCCCCTTGCAACGACATCAAATTTTTTATGGTATATGTGTTCCCCCTCATGTGTCTATGCATCCAGAATTGTCTGCCAATGATGGTTGGCAAGAGATTGTCCATGAGCCTCATCACCATGGTTGGCCTATTGTGTCTCTGTCATTACCCCCTCCTCCATCGCCAAAAAATCCAAATCCCCAAGTTGATCATGTTGTCTCATCCGTGTAGTCTTCTCATGATGGTGAGAGGCTAAAAATTGATGTTCCCAAGCCTGATCAAGATAAAGGAAAATGAGTGGCCACTTCTTCCAAGTCATCCAAAGAGTCCTCTGAATCTGTGTCTTCATGTCTGCATCTCAAAGATGATTGTTCTCACGTTATCAGTGCAGTCCAACCTCAAGGTTCCAATCATCCTAAGGCTACAACAGAAATATCAAAAGAGGACAAATGCCTCTCACAATAAATACGATTTTTAATGATGATTAATGTTATTTTCTATTTTGAGGACAATCTTTTTACTTTGACAATGATTTGGACAACAATCATATATTTAGGCAGGTTTTTGGACAGCATGGATATAATACTATTTTTGGATATGGTCATATTATATTTTGTTGATATTAAAATATTTGATCATAAATATGAGAACGAGAGTTACAAGGAGGACATTTGAATCAAATGATTGGGGTTTATATTTCATTTTTTATGATTATTAAAAGAAATAAATGGGAGTCACAAGGGGTCCCACCTATTTAGTTATTATTTAATTAGACCCTTATTTATATATATTATTATTATTTGTCTCAACTAATTAGTTAAGCTAATTAGCCTTAACTAAAGAAAGGTAGTTGAACTACCATAACTTATTGAGAAGGAATAAAATCTCAATCAAATGAAGAGACATGGGGGAGAAAATAGAAGGAGAACTTCA
>SNQJ01S0166669.1:10810-20954 GCA_010110895.2 Picea sitchensis | reverse complement strand
TTTGGTCTATCACAACTATCGCATAGACTCCCCCTGTCTAATATTCATATTACTTGGGAGTCTCTAAGCTGCATGGCTCAGAACAATTCATGCTCTAATGTGTATTCATCATCATATTCATTGGTAGTTTCATCATCATCTTCATTGGTAGATTCATTGTCTCTCTGAGCTCTAAATTCTTTATTTCTATCTATGGATTCATCTTTCACTACAATGCCTGAAAGTACAATCTCTTGAACCTGCTCCTTATTTACCTGTCCTTCCTTTCTTTCAGTTATTTTCCAAACCTTTCTGTATCTGACATCTTTCCTTTTCTCTGTAGAATTTTCTTCATCTTGTTTTATTGCCAATCTTGCGATCTCTTGTACCTGGTCTTTGTTCACCTTTTCTTCTTGTTTCTTATCCATACTTACTTATATCTGATATCAGTATTCTCTTTCATGGAAGTATCGATCATGCTTCTACAATCACTAGCTATGTGTCCATATTTATGACATTTGTAACACTCAATGTTACGTGTGACCACATAGGCACGGTCTGCTTGAACATTTATTTTATAATCCCTGCAATCTGCAACCTTATGTCCAAAGTTATTACAATAAAAACAATGACCATAAAATAAATTTTCATACCTTGGAGTGAATGATCTTCTTTGTGGCATAGTCCTTCTTAATTTTTTCCTTGACTAATCATGATCATGATTGAAGCTTCTTTGTGGATTGAACATGGATGGTATTCTTGAAGATGTATCTTCAATAGTTTTCTTAGATTCTGGTTGACCATGATTCCTTCCTTTGAGTACTTCTGCATAACTCTTTCTATTTTCTTCATTATTATTTTCTAGCAATGTAGAGTGTTTCTCTTCATTCTCTACAACTGATGTGGATGTTTCTGTCTCTTCAATGTTCTTGTTGAGCTTGAAGATTTTGACTCTTAGTGTGACAACTTATTCTTAAAGATTCTCAACCTCTTCTTCTTTCTTCATTATCTGAGACTTCATGACCTCTTTTGTTCTCTTTGCTTCTTCAAGTTGGATTTTCAATGTAATTATTTATTTTTCCAGTCTTCTCTCTTCTTGACCAAACTCTTCCTCAAGTTGGTTTAATTCATTGGTTCTTTCCTTGAGATGATCCATCAATATATTTCCTCTCTTTTATGTTTCTTCCTTTTATGTTGCTATGTTGGCTTCTAAACTTTTTTTTTTTTTTTTATTTAAGTAAGAAGTATTGTATATTAAAAACCTTCCAAAACCACAGTGGAATTCCAAAATACAAAGATAGTCATACTGTAATTACTGGACTGCCCCAACAGAGGGGAAACCAGTCCAGCCAGCATAGGAGTCAAGCATAAGTAGTGCTATAAAATGAGAAAGAAAAGTCTTAAATTAACTGGTCCCCTGGTAAAACTAAAAGAAACTATCAGGACTGCAAATAAAACTATAAGCCTAAACACCTGGCATATATCCTGGCCATGTGGCGTGGAGGTCCCCAGTCCAAGGTTCCTCCTCGACATATGTCACTTGGTCCGCCCATAGCACATCGCCTTTCACATTGCCCGCAGTTCTATCGGCATCTATCATTGCATCTTGCAGCTGTCGCCTCGCTGCGTCCACCTCCGTTGTCATGCGCCCGGTTTGCTCCAGCCCATTCTCCACTGAGCGTTGTTCCTTGGCGTGTCCTCCATTGGTTGTTGCTTGTGCTTCCTCCTTTGAAGTTGCTCCTACCGGGTCTGAGGGGAAGGCTTCACACATGGAGGAGAGAAGCTGGAGAAGGGTCGTCATCTTGTCGTCTGTGGCCTGCAAGTGAAAATGGAGGTCCTCCACCCCCTGGCGAATTTCAAACACCAGTCCATAAAGGATGTCTAAGCTTTCTCTGAGTTGCGCCCCATTGATGGAGTTAGATGGTTGGTATTCAGAGTTCCCAGACCTACAGGGAGGAGGGGGCATGCCTCCTTAGCTTCTTATAGAGTCAAAGACTAAAGTAGGGGCCAACTCAGTCAGAGTGGAGGTGATACGGAGATGCGATGGTGAGCCTGACATCCTAGGGATAATTGCCGTAGAGTTTAGCTGCAAAACCAACGGAGCGGGAGAGGGAGGAATGATGGGATCGGGCTGGAGGGGAGGGGAGGAGCAGATGGATGGTGAGTCGAGAGGCGAGAGTGATGGCTGGCGAGGTTTCCATGGAGAGCCTCGCCTCGGCCTCCCCCTCAAGCGTGGCATGATGTGGTGCGGGTGGCTATCCAAAGAATCTAGGTGCACCAGGTCGAAATGGAGGGCGCGGAGATGAGTAAGGGCTGCAAAGAGCAGGAAAATTCGAACCAGGTCAGACCATGGCCGCGAAGGGAGGATCCCTTCGGCACTCGAGCAGAGACAAGGGATATTCATCAGTGGCGAAGCCATGCGAGGACGCGCATAAGGATGTGAGGACTGCATAAATGCGCCTTCACATCGAGGTAAGATCCATTTAATGCCGGAGGAGGGTGGCGGGCGGTGGCCCGAGCTCGTCACATGGCTCCATGCCTCGGTGGCTGGTGCCTACCTCCGTTGTGTGCTAGGTGTGTCGCACTATCACCCCATCCAGGGGGGAGTCCACCGATCCATCTTTGTGGATACAATGTTGGAGAATAGGGTGATCAGGATCCAGGGCCGAGTTGCATAGAAGTTCCGATCCACTCCAATTGGTACCCAGATTATCTAGTTCATCCGCAACTTGATTCACCTTCCTCCTAATGTGGGCAGGGACGATGGCTTGATTTGGTTGCAATAAATTTGTGATGATCTGTATCCCATGGGAAAGTCTCCAGCTAGGCATTAGTCTGTCTGGGTTCGCTCCATTTAAAATTCTGTGCAACAGGTTGATGATTATTTGAGAGTCCCCCTCAATGATTAGCTTGGTGAAACCGTTTTTGAAGGCTAATTGCAGTCCTTTAATAAGACCCCAGAGTTCTGCTGCATTGTTCATAGAATGACCTAGGGAGCCTGCGCTTATGAGAAGGATATGCCCATAATGATTATGGAAGACTACCCCATAGCCTGCTGCGCCAGGGTTGCCTTTAGAGGCCCCGTCAAAATTGAGTTTGATGAAATCCTCTGGGGGAGGAGACCAAANAGAAGAGGAGGGGAGGGCCTGAAGAGAAGGAAGTGGTGTCCAATGATGAAAGATGGGGAGTTCGGAGGGAATTCCAGTCAGGTCTGCGTCAGACCACCGCTGGAGGTGGATAGTTTCCATGATATTACAATGGCATTGATGCCAACAGTGTTGCCACGGGAGTGAGTTGCCTCTGAAAATTTGTCTATTCATTTCTTTCCAGGTTTGCCAAAGGATAAATCCTGGAATAAGTTGCCAAATACGATTGAGGAGGGGGGATTGGAAATCCCGGTCCCTCCAGTTCGTTATGCTCTCAGAGATGCTATCCCTGTTGCGGTCCGAGGTGTGCATGATAAGCGCCGCTTGATCCCAGATTTGAGCAGTGTAAGGGAAAGAATTGAGGAGATGGTTCATGGTTTCCTCTACCTCTCCACAAAGTATGAAAATTGAGGGCCCCACAAAACCCCTTTTCGAGATATTATCCCAGGTTAGGATGCTTGAATGGGATATGAGCCAAAGGAAGAGGATGATTTTTGGCCAGTGTTTAAGACTCCAGATTTTTTGCCAAGTTGTCGTATTCGGGAGGGGGTCTATTTGAGTCTTGACCAACTAGGATTCCCACGTGCTAAAGGTGCCCTGTAGTTGGTAACCCCACCGAAGGATATCCTCCCCTGCAATTTTGGGAATTTTTCGTTTGGCCAGCTCTTCTTGCCAGGGTGCCAAGTCCACATGTGCCTCCAGGTTGATGTGTTCCCTATCCAAGTGCCAGCAGCACTAGGTGTCCTTCGGGGGAGTGTCCTACAAATAGTAAGCTACTCTTGTCAGGCCTGCTTGTATAGCTTGGGTGCATATGTCTCGAGCCCAGTCCTCATTGTCCAGAACTGGCCATTGTTGCCAGGAATATTGCCAGAAAAGAGTTGTCTCCCCATTCCTGATTTCCCAGAAGGCATGCCAAGTCACCAGCTGTCTGTTCTGCTTGGCCGCTGTCCAAATTAGGGAGACAGGGCTGTCCTCATTCCATCAAATTAGGTTCTTCTAGCCACATTTGGAGCGTATTTCTTCCTCCAAAGTCTGGCCCAGAGGTCCTTAGGATTTTTTAACCATCGCCACCATATTTTGGCACTGAGAACCTTGTTCATTATGAAGGGATCCCGTAATCCCAAGCCTCCTTGATCCTTTGGTCGAAAAAGTTTCTCCCAGCTGACTAACGTTATTTTCTTCCCTGTGTTGAGACCTTTCCAAATGAAGTTTCTCTGTAAGATTTTGATGGTTGTGAGGACGAACTTTGGGGCGGCCAACGCTGAAAAAGAATAAATCGGAAGGGCCTGAAGAACAGCTCGGAGGAGAGTAAGACGAGTGGGAAGGTTTAAGACTTTATAGGTCCAAGAGGACAACCTCTTAGTAAAGGAAGATAACAGGTGTTCTCAGGAGGAGTTTCGGAGGGCATTATCAATTAAGGGAATGCCAAGGTATTTGGACGGAAGGGAGCTACAGTTGAAACCTAAGAAAGCAGAGATATGGCACTGGATCGGAGGGGGCGTATTGAAGAAGAAGATTTGGGATTTTTCCTTGTTGCAATCCAGGCCTGAGGCATCTGAGAAGGTTTGGAGGATCTCCAGGAGAGAGTTGGCTTCGTGGACAGTTGGGCTGCCCATCAAGAGGGTGTCGTCCACAAATTGACTGTGCGAGATAGGGGGGGAGATGCCATGCAAGGGTAGACCTGTCATAAGGTTGTTTTCGACTGCTGCATGGATCGAGCGACTAAGACCTTCGGCCAGGATGATGAAGAAGAAAGGGGAGAGAGGATATCCTTGTCTAATTCCTCTTGAGGGGGAGAAGGGTCGCGAGGGAACTCCATTAATGAGAAGAGAGAAGAAGGCCAAGGAGGTTAGATTCATAATCCAACTCACCCATCTCTGATCAAATCCAAAAGCTAAGAGCATTGCTCGCATATATTCCCAGCTTATCTTGTCAAAGGCTTTAGAGAGGTCTAATTTGAGGAGCATACCTGGAGTTTTGGTCTTCTGCAAAGAGTGAATCACTTCATGGGCTAGGATGACGTTGTCCAAGATTTGTCTGCCCTCAACATATCCTAATTGCTCCGGGGATATGATTGACGACAACATAGGCTTGAGTCTCCTGGCTATCACTTTTGTGAGGAGCTTGTAGATGACATTGCAAAGAGCTATAGGCCTGAACTGCTTGGGGTGAAGTGCCTGCCCTCCTTTGGGAATTAAGGTGAGGAAAGTAGCATTGAGAGCCTGGAGGACCTGTCCAATGGCTCTGGAGTCTTCCAAAATTTCCCAGACCTCTGTCATGATCATTGGCCAACAGTAATGGAAAAAAATCATTGGTGAAGCCATCGGGTCTAGGAGCCTTGCATTTAGGGGTGTCCTGAAGCGCTTCATCCACTTCCTCGATTGTGATGGGCTGGAGAAGTGCTGAGTTTTTATCCTGGGTAATGAGGGAGGGCACATGCCGCGTAATATTATTTATGGCTTCATGTCTATCCAGGAGGGGTTCTGTCAGGAGGTTTTGAAAATAGTCGATCAAGGTTGTTTCCATGTCCCCATGGGAGTGAATGGATTCCCCCCATCTAAGATAAGATGCGTAATCTTATTGGAGTGCCACCTTTGAATGACTGATCTGTGAAAGAATTTAGTATTGCGTTCCCCTTCCTTGAGCCGTTGGATACGCGATTTCTGCTTCCATAAGATTTCTTCTTGTCTTTTTCTGGCTTCAAGTTGTTGATTTACTTTTATTTCCTGGGCTTTTAGCTCACTTGTTAACCCTTGCAGTCTGATTTGATGTTGGATCTCACCCATTTGTTCAGACAATTGTTTTCGGGAGTCGAAGATATTGCCAAGGGTATGCTTGTTCCAGAGTTTAAGAGTATGTTTGAGATTCTTTAACTTTTGATGGAATCTGTACATTTTGGATCCACGAGGGACCTCTGCCTCCCTCCACCAATATTGGATGTTTGCTTGGAAGTCCGGATGGTCAAGACAAAACTGTTCAAACCTGAAGGGTTTCTTACCAGGTGTGGCTGGGACATCCATCCATAACTGTATAGGCCAGTGATCTTAGCCAGAGAAGTCTAGAATAGTAGCTTCCATTGCCATACTTTCCATCATAAAGGAGTCAGAGATGAGGAAACTGTCTAATTTGCAGGCTATTTGGTGTATTCCAATCCTTCTGTTTGTCCAAGTGTGAATTCCATTGATGGCCTCCAGGTCAATAAGGTGAAGATCATCAATGAGGCTATTGAAGTCGTTGGAGTCCCGTTCCAGTCGTCTTGACCCTCCTTTTTTTTCCTTCAAGCGACGAATGATGTTGAAATATCCCCCAATAGTCTATCTGTTATACTGTGTTAGAGTAGATATATAATTCAGGCTTCCGAGGAAGGCCTGCTTGTCCCTTGGGTTGGCTGGGCTGTATACATTGGTCAGGTGTCCGGGCTTGTTTGAACCTATGAGCCTGTAATCTGCTGTGATGGACCATTTGGTGGTAAAGAAGTTTTCCAGCAACACCGCATTGGTGTTCCAGAGAATAGCCAATCCTCTGACAGTGCCTATGGAGTCAATTGAGGCCGCTACCCCTTGCTTCCAGCAGTAGGGAAGTAGCCTGTCAATATCTTCTGAAGTGCATTTTGTTTCCTGCAATAGTACTATGTCTGGTTTTTCTATCAAGATCAGGTCCCGTAGCATTTTTTGCTTGTTATGTCCATTGAGGCCTCTGATATTCCATGAGATGATATTCATAATGATGGGGGGGTGGAGAGAGGAGGGAAGTTGTCCGAGATCAGGTGGATTTTTCCTGAGTTTACCATGAAGTTGCCTATTTCTTGTATGAGCTTGTTAGTGGATTTCCTCCCCCTTTTCTTTTCGTCTTTCTGAGTTTTATTTGGGTTTTTTGATTGACTACCCTGGATTCCTAAGGCTTTGTTGGCTCAGGCTGAGGACCCAGCTGAAGAGTTGAGAAAGACCTTGTGTACCTTCCGTAGTTGATCCCTGGGTATGGTGTAAAGTTTTTCCTGCCTGTAGGCGTGTTCAAGGTGCTCCAGATCCACCCATGCTAGATCTTTCTCCTCAAGCTCCATTTCTGCATCCCCGTCCTCTATCTCCTGCAGGTCTTGCGGATCCTGAGCCATTTCTAGGGGAGGGAGATTGGATTCCTTACCCTGTGGGGGCCGTTTAGTTCCTTGGCTTGTGGACTGAGGTCCATAGTTCGGAGGTGGTACATTTGGGTTTGAAGGGGTTGTGGGGTTTTCCGGTTGATCTTGCAAAATCACAAACTTATTGCTAGTAGAGGGATCTTTACTTACTTGGGCTGGTTGTTTTCTTCCTCCTTGTCATCTTTTCCCTGCTGGTTGTACAAAGTCGTCCTTGTCTTTGATGCTTTCCGGGTTTCCTTCTTTGTGACCTGTATTGAGAGGGCACTCTTTGAAGAGATGACCATGTTCGTGGCATTTCCTGCAGTGGAATGGAATGTGTTCATAGTTGATGGTTTGAGACCAGTCCTCATCATGATATTCCAGTGTGATGGATCCTAGGAGCAGCTTGGCTATGTTCAGGTATACACAGATACGCGCATAAGATGTGTAGCGTCGCTGCTTGGTGGCTTCGGAGGACTTAACATAGATGCCAATGGTGTTGCCAATGTATGCCATTACCTCTTCCAACCAGAATTCCTGGGGAAGAGAGTACATTCTAATTCATACCGGCGCGTGAGCGAAGTCTTCCTTCTCAGGGTTGAACTTATCTGTCCAAAATCGTAGAAAGAGTCCTGCCGAGTTGTAGAAGTAAGGCCCCCCGTCAAAGATGTGGTTGCGATCCTCAAGGTTGTGGAGGATGATTGTGAAGAAACCCTTGGACCCTAGTTGTAGCTCATAGTGACCTTTTGGTTTCCACCAATATTGTATCCATTTGACCAGATCTCGCTCAGAGGGCCAGAGCCCTAGAACTTTTCCCACTAGGGCGTAGTCGCGCATGTATTGCTTTTGCTCCTCTATGCATGGCGAGTTAATAACGTATTTTGGGGCCTGTGGCACTTGTGGGATGCATTTCCCCGGCATCCAGGGAGTTGACGCAGTTGCAGGGACAGTCTCCTTATCCAGATCGATGTCCATCTCCCGATCCTGGAAGGTCCTTTCCGCTAGAAGCTTCAATGGTAAGTCTGGTGGTGGCTCAAAGGTCGATCGTTTCGATCCTCCTACAAGGTTTCCATTCGGCGCGGCTTGGCTATAGGAGATGCCCTTCGGCTCCCCCTCCCTACGAGACATGAGCCCCAGGCAGGGCAATAGTTGTGGTAGCACAGTTCAAGGCAGCTGAAAAGCCCTAAACCCTCGTCGTAGAGCCTCCAAAAAATTGCGAACTATGATTATGCTACTGATTAAAGGTATGCGGGCTTGGCCTAGTTAATCTTTCTGCAGCTAGACCACGTCCTTGCTTGGGTTTTGAGCATAAGACCTGACCTTCATTGCAGGAACGAATTTACCATCCAGCCTCCTCCGCTGACCTTGACTTCTAAACATTTCTTTTGATATTATAGAGTTTCTTCAATTATTCTGGTCTCTTCTAGTTGAGCTTTTAAATTCTTGATGACCTGCTCATCCTTTTAGGAACCTTAAACACTTTTCTTTTGCTTCATCAATTCTTTCTTGGATGACTTGTTTTCTTCTCTTTCTTTCCTTAGATATTTAATTGTGCTGATCAATTTTTCTCTTTAATCAACTTCTGCTTCATCATACTCTTCCTCTTCTGAATTTGTCTGACATGATGAACATCTTTCTTCTTGTTCTGTATATGCATCTTCTTTGGAATTTTCTTAATCTGCGATGGGTGAAGAATATATGTCATGTAACTTATCCCAAAGTTCTTTGGCTGATGAAAATTTACCAACCTTTTCTCTTATCAGCTTAGGTAATCCTTCCCAGATGAAATCCATTGCTATTTTTTTATTCTTCTTTAATTCCTTCTTGGCTGTAGTCTTTTCCCTTTTTGAACTATCATATCCTGTAACAATTGATAGCCAAATATAATGTCCCTGTGCCTGTAAAAAGACTTTCATCCTTCCACTCCACATCTCATACTTAAAACCATTCTAACCATTAAACATTAGTACTCCATTCTCAGAATAATCCATGATCTCCTTCTAGTGGTTAAACTATTTCCTGAAGGAACCTCCCTTTGATACCAATTGTTGGATTACTGAGAGGGGGGGTGAATCAATAATAGAGAAATTTAATCCTTTTTAACCATATAATCCAAGTGTTATATCAATGTAGCATTATCATCCAATAACAACAGAGTAAATAAACAATGAGAAAATAAACAATCATACACATACACAATACACCAATGTTTTACGTGGAAACCCAAAGCGGGAGAAAACCATGGAATGTTTTTTCTTATACGTCTTCAATAATTACATTCATTGGAAGCACCAACTTGCTTTCTTTTCCAGCTGCAACTGGATGGAGGCTCCAACCCAATAGTTTCTCAGGCTACAGCCTGAGGCAAGCTCCAACTCCCCAATTCTCTGGCTACAAACATAAGAAGGCTACAACACCCTATTTTCTCCAGCTACAACCGGAAGGTGGCTACAACCACCTGTGCTTTCCCCATCCAACTGCCCTGAATCAGAAGTAGAATGATGGAACCACTGTCACACTATCACTGTGATATATACTGCTGTAAACATGTACCAATCAACCTGTACCAAAAAACTTGTACCAATAACCTGAACCATGCATCAACCATGCATCAACCTGTACCTCAACCTGTAATAAACCTGTACCATAAACAAGTGCATCAACCATGCAAAAACCTATACCATGAACAAGTGCATCAACCATGCACCAAACCTGTACAAATAACCTGTCACAACAACCTATCACAACAACCTGTCTCATCAATCTTATCAATCAAATCAGATCAATCACCAAGACAACTCTCAAAGATTTGCATCAACCAAGTATAACACAACAACTCATAATCATCACCAAGATCAATATGTGCTTCTGATAATACAAGTATGCTACATCATCCATAAACCAC
>SNQJ01S0166669.1:0-10760 GCA_010110895.2 Picea sitchensis | reverse complement strand
GACTCATCAATATGTACCAACATCATCAACTATACACCTCATGTATGTGCCAACTCATCAACTACTTGTCTCAACCATGTACCCGACATGTACCTCAACCAAAAGCCCTCATCAATTTCATCATCCAAATCTGATTTGTAACTTTGTAATAGACCTGGTGTATATGATCACATTCATGCAAACCTTCTTTAACTTTAACAACAAGAGACTACCATTTTCATCAAACTTTTCTTTAGTCTCACATGCCTAATTTTGGATTAATCAACAACCCTAACTTGAAATAATCATAGATTTGTACTTGTAATGAATAAAGATATGAAATTGATACAAATTGTTCTTCAATGTGTTTTATGCAATTCCTATAGGTTTCACTACTTGAAACCTCTCAAAAAAAGAGTTATAGGAAAAATGGCATACCTTGCTGAATTTTGGCTTATTCTAGAGAGCGACCTTGTAGAGTGTGCCCCACACAGAATATTTATTGAATCAATATGAAACCATTACAAAGAATAATAATTTTGTACTTTAACCAAAACATTTGGTCTTACTCAATTTGGATCTGTTATGAATAACTTATGACGTTTTTACCCAAAACACCTGTTTTAGACTAGCTTCAGCACTAGCCCAAAACCCTCTATTTTCCATGGAGTGTAACTCCAAAAATACAACGACCCACAAGCTGATTTTTTACCACAAATACTTGGATATGTTTCCTCAATGGAATAGAAATTTCACTGTCTGAATAATTCTAGAAAAAAATATATTTTGAAAATGGTGAGATGACCTGTAAATAACATACCTTAGAAAGCATCATCAAAGGAATTTATCCTTCCTTGAATTTCGACCTTCTTTTCTTCACCTTTCCTCATAAATTCGGCTTAGATATCATTTGGTTACCTCAGTCACCTATAGATATTCAATATTCTCAAGTGTGATGTAAAATGAGACAGCCTTGCCTCTTATTTATACTCTCCAAGTAGCTTCCTTAAAAACATCTTCTATGTCACTTTGCCCACTTTCCTTATTTTAGGGTTAACCCACTTCTAATTTATCCATTAAATTTATTATTTAAATAATTTATTTTGTATTCACTTTGAATTATAATGAACTCATCACTTCACTTTATTATTTACCTTTAAAATCTCTTAAACCACTTTGACTACTTTTACCTTTTGGGGCTTCTAGATGACATATGAGGGTCCTCCAAGTTCGTAAGGCCATAACTCTTAAACCGTGAGGAGTTATGTGACGTTCCACATACCACCAGAAATGGAATGAAATGTACTATCCATATATAATAGTATTACCGGAAAATATATCAAAACTCATATCATTATCCATCAAACAAACATGGGTCCATTACCCAAACCTGGGTTCTCCAACTTCTCATGGCCATAACTCTCTAACTGTGAGGAGTTATGTGATGTTCCACATACCACTAGAAATGGAATTAAAATCACTATCCATCTAGGATAGTTTCACTGACAAATTCACTTGTCTTTATCTCATTATTCCACAAATAAGCATGGGTTCTCTAACCATACTTCTAGGATAATGCAATCCACAAAGTGTCTTCCCGTGAGGGATTTCACCATAAGGGGACCACTTTGGAGTTCATCCATATGTATTTCTTATCAACCATGAGAAGATAATAATGAGTCATCTTTACATCAAACAAACTTGGGTCCATTACCCAAACCTTTGTGCTACTGGAATTCACTACCGTACTTTCTCCAAGGGTTGACATCAATCACTAAGGGTTGACATCAATCTACAATATCACTCTCCAATAGTTGACATCAATGACAACCAAAAATCTATACCAACTATCCATCAACCTAAGCCAACTGTCTGACAAGATATGACTAGAGATCTAATCCCATATGAGTTATAACATCACGATTATTCCCTACGTAATGATAGAAGAAACATGGACCCTTCATTAAATGTAATAATAGTAGTATGATTACCATTTTCCCATACTTTATTGAATACAAGCTATGTTATAGAGCTCATATTAGTGTAATAAAAATGCTTAAACTAAACACAATGACTAGACTATAACAACTTGGAATCCATAACTCTTAGTGGTATCACTTACAGCTTATTCATGCTAACTAAGCAAGCTCATATTGATTTGATTATAGTCTTGTTAATCACTGTTCTTAATCTTGTTACTAAGCTTCATTAACCTTACATCATACTTATTATAGATATGATGTATCCTTGCAATGGTCTATTCATTACTAGTATAACAACATCTCTTTACGTAATCAATTGATTAGGAATTACTGATAAAATAGAATGCTAATTGGTTAGTACGAATACGCTTGATTACCTTACTTGCACTCAATACTAGATCTTATCCTAATAAGGTGTATCGTGTCTCACAGACATACCTACTATATTCATGTTCTACTTGCTTTGATCATAGTAGTAATACCCTTAATAGTGCACTTCTACCATTATTTTCAGCTTCCTTGTATGCCCCTTTCAAAATATCACCAGTTTTGCAAAGTCTTAGAATTAGAAATAATGACCCACTTTATATAAAAACAATATTATTATTAAATATTTAAACTTTAACTCACTCAAATATTTATCATATTTATCATATTTATCGAGAAGGTCCTATGCAATATCCCAACCAACCATAATATATTATACACTATAACAAGTAAACTATGCATGTTGGAAAATATGGAAAATATATTGGAAAATATGGAAAATATATTGAATGATCAAATTTCAAAACAAAACATCCTAGAAAATCATTTTCTAGATCACAAAGATAATGTAAGAATATCACCAAAAATACTCCATTAGCATCATTGTAGACATTACCATTTGGAACCATTAATTTTGTGACAATTAAGACTCACTCAATTGCATCTTCTTCAATATATATATGGCATTAAAACTCACATTACTATTTGTAGAAATAGGTTTCATTACCACCATAAATTTTGTGACAATTAAGAATCACTC
Organism: Picea sitchensis; assembly: GCA_010110895.2. Lineage (NCBI taxonomy): Eukaryota > Viridiplantae > Streptophyta > Pinopsida > Pinales > Pinaceae > Picea > Picea sitchensis. Next base: position 7,772 of record SNQJ01S0166669.1, on the reverse strand, counting down.
AATTGCATCTTCTTCAAAATATATATCACTCATTCCTACCATTAATAAATTATTAACTTGTATTTATAATCCCCTTGTTGTTTTACTGAATTGATTTCCCTTGGCAAACCCAACTTCTGATTTCAATGACTTCGATGTGTGGGTTTTATTTATTATTATGAAAATATTGTGGTTTTATATTATGTACCTTATCCCTTTAGTCATAAGTATGCGCATGAGCAGTCGACCAGGAGCCGAATTGACGGTCGTCACTTCAGTGTTTAAAGACCTATAGATTCAAATGCCCTGCTTTTCTGTGCATGGATGATGAGTGAAGGATAAGAATTCGCCTTGTTGTCTATCCCTTTACTTATATTTGAGTTGATTGATTCATGGATGAATGTTTAGTCTTTGCGCCTTCTTATGAATGAGTACCTATGCGGCATGATTGATTAAAACTTCGATTTCTCTCTGCATTTTTAATTGCTTGAACTTGGGTACATCTCTGCATTTTTATTGATAAACTCTGCATTGTGAATGATAAACCTCTGAGTTGAATGACAATCTCTTGTCAAACCCAACTTCTGATTTCAATGACTTCTTTGTGTGGGTTTTATTGATTATTATGAAAATATTATGGTTTTATCTTCTGTCCCTTATCCCTTTAGTCATCAGTCTGTGCCTGAGTAGTCGGCCAGGAGCCGAATCGATGGTTGTCACTTCGGTGTTTAAAGACCTATAGATTCAAATGCCCTGCTTTTTTGTGCATGGATGATGAGTGAAGGATAAGAATTTGTTTTGTTTTCTATCCCTTACTTATATTTGATTTGATTCATTCATGGTTGAATGTTTAGTCTTTGGGCCTTCTTATGAACGAGTACATGTGTGGCTTGATTGATTAAAACTTTGATTTCTCTCTGCATTTTTAATTTCTTGAACTTGGGTACATCTCTGCATTTTAATGATAAACTTTGCATTATGAATGATCACCTCTGCCAAGTCATAGTCATTTCAAACATTTTGTATTTTATAAAAAAATCATAAAAAAATTCAAATTGTTCATGTTTTTATTTCAAACTTTTTATTTTATTTTATAAAAATTACAAATCTGTAGGAATTAAATTTATAATTCCATTTTTACATATGTAATATTAGAGTACAATGGAGAAATAATATACATACAATGATTTTTTTTGAAAACATACATATTTAAATTTAATAAATATACTATAAACATACATGTTTGGACATTAATAAATAATTTATAAACTTACATATTTAGTCTCCCACTCTGATGTTGTTTTGCAATTGTAGTGACCCTTTGACTAAAGGAATAATTATAATGAATACTTCATTGTGGATAATAAAGTCTAATTTAGACATAAAAGATTATACAAACTACAAAAAACCTTCACTGGTGACATGTTCTCATACCACAGGCAACCACTCAATGTTTGGGAGAGCAACATGTTGGCTGGTCATTCACCATCCTTGAATTAAAATAACCCTGATGTGAGTAGTTTTGATGGATTAACATATGGATCAAGTGAGATTGGTACATGAATGACCTGGTACCCCTAAAAGCTTTAGACTGTCGATGCATTGTATTTGCCAAGAACTTCCAGAAATCAAACCTTATGAAGGTTTGATTCTCGGGGTGTGACAACACTACTAGGAAATAATATGTTACAATGTAACATACAATTACATTGTAATATGTTATAACATATCACAATGTGACAATGTAATATGTTATGACATATTACATTGTAATATGATATGGAAAATCTGCATTACTATAGCACAACAAATAGAAAACAAATTGTGAAACATAGGTAGTATATTCACTATAGTCATTCCCTCAACCTCTAGAATATATACACTTGTGTAGATTTGGTTTTTCCTTGAAATTTATTCGACAACATTTAATGTAATATGCTTGGCATATAATCCATGTTCATGCAAGGCCTTCACCTCGTTGTGATTAAAACATGTTGATGTTATTAGTGGGTGTGTGAGGTTATGTAGATTAAATGCTTTGTTTTGGGGATTCTAATGCATTACATTATATGTGGTCTTTGTGGATCCAACCATAGGGAACTTTTAAGGAATCTTAAAAAAATGTTCTAATACATTTTTTTAGTGGATCCAACCATAGAGAGATTTTAATGAATCTCTTGCTTGTTGTTTTTCTGAATTGATTTCCCTTGGTGAACCCAACTTCTGATTTCAATGAATTCTTTGTGTGGGTTTTATTGATTATTATGAAAATATTGTGGTTTTATCTTCCGTCCCTTATCTCTTTAGTCATTAGTCTATGCCTAAGCAGTTGGCCTAGAGTCGAATCGACGGTCGTCACTTCAGTGTTTAAAGACCTATAGATTCAAATGCCCTGCTTTTCTGTGCATGGATGATGAGTAAAGGATAAAAATTTGCCCTGCTGTCTATCTCTTACTTATCTTTAAGTTGATTGATTCATGGATGAATGTTTAGTATTTGCGCCTTCTTATGAATGAGTACATTTGCGGCTTGATTGGTTAAAACTTTGATTTCTATCTCTGTTTTTAATTACTTGAACTTGGGTACATATCTGCATTTTTATTGATAAAATCTGCATTGTGGATAGATATTGAGGAGAGATGTCAACATGGGATTCTCCAAACATTCCTCGCAAATGCTCTAGGTTCTCCCAAGAAGGAAGAACAAGAACTCCTTCGACTGAGACTCCCAGTGCCCAACAACAATCTCATCAAAGGATATTTTCAAACGAGTATGTGAATATATAAACTACAGAACCTGTTCAAGCAAGTGTTATGGATGAAGCCTTCTTAGATAGGTTGCGCATTGATAATCCTACACCTGAGAATGTAGGGAATACCTCTTGAAAAGAGAATATTTCTAGTAATTTTCTTTGATTTTTTTATTTTTGTTGTATTTAAATTTATGTGAAGTTAAATCTTGTAGTTACTTTCAAATGTGTGTGTAGACAATCAGTTTAGAGCAAGGGACGATAATGAAAGAGAGAGTGGTTGTCACGAAGATTTGGTGCAGAGGGTGAAGGTAGATTTAGGAAGCTGTGTTATCAATAAACATAAGATTACACGCCTACGTCCACCTATCCTTCGGATGTTGGTGATGAACTTCCCTGGGAAGGGATTACTGAAGCAATGATGCTTGAGTGATGCGCAAGTGTTAAAAGGAGGTTGGAAAACGATTTGGTGGTCTTGGAACTCCCTCAGGAGAGTAAACAAATCTTGCAAATTGTTTTGCATTCATTGGAAAACTTTATGGACGCATATCAGAAGATGGGGCCAACCACTGATAGTTTTGTCGGTCTAATGAGGCGGTGAAATTTAGAGGTGATGGGCCCTGACAAATGGGAGGCAGTAAAAAATAGAGTTTCAAAAGAAGATGCCATTTCGATGTTCAATTTCAAAGAGGGCCCAAAGAGGAATATGTTGAAGGTGCAATATTTTAAGCACCCTGACATTGCAGGACATCTGTATAACATGTTTTTGGCAGAATATGGGAAATTGTCGTGGAATGATGAGGTTCCATACTATTTTGAAAGACATGTTTTTTCATAGTTTTTCTTGCACATGCACCCTAATTATACTAGTCTACCGTCCAAGTATTATGGGACTAGTAAAGGACATACATATGATCGCAAAGGGGCATATCGAAGTGTGATATTGCTGAGGCCTCCACAACCTTTAGTACCTCGCCCAACAGGGGCATTTGCTTCACATTCAGTTTCAAGTTACATCAAAGGTTGACAAAGAGGCAAGGACTACAATCGAGGAAAATTTGGCAGCGATTTTTTATGGTGTTGATGTTGACATGAACCGTCAGCAAGAAGAAGCCAATTCTCGGACCACTTTTGTTTATAAAACAGATGCGGAGTTAGATACCATGTCAGAAAAATATGTTTTGGAGTATGCAAAATTTTGTCGGGATGGTTGGAAGAAGGTCATTCAAATGATGACTCGAACCGCAAATTGGTATGTGTTCTAGTTAGGAAAATTTTGACGCATTTTATGATAGTTTACTTCTAATTCTATATTTATATATCATTGTATCTATAGAAATAATTGAGTTGTTATTGCCATTAATTGCAGTTTGGAAATATGTTAAATGAATCTCCAGTAAGTAGGGGACTTGATTCCACAAGTTTAAATTTGGATGGGTTGAATCAGGTATGTGTTTTCTAATAGTTGTTCAATCTCCACTCTTTTGAATAAGAGATCAACAACATTTATAATTTTGTATAATTGTGAACACATTGAATCATAGATTTAGTTCTTAGTTGTGTTGTTCATAGATCCCTATTCCATCTCCTACTAATTGGGCAGGCTTGTCTCAATTCTCATTGGGAGAGTTTGAAGAGGGTGGGAGTTCACAGGTATCATTTAATGTCTTAAAATCATTTAAATTTAATGTGTTATAATCATTTAAATTTAATTTACTCTCAGACAATGAAGAAGCATGATGAGCACTTACGCTTGGTACTACATTGTCTGCGAGAGCACAATTTGTATGGGAAATTGTCCAAATGCTCGTTTTATCAATTGAAGATTCACTACTTAGAGCACGTCATCTCCAGCGAAGGTATCGTCATGGATCTAGCAAAGGTCAAGACTATTATGGAATGTCTTGCATCTACGAATGTCCCGGAAGTGCGCAACTTCATGGGTTCAAAAGGATACTATTGACGGTTCATCAAGGGATTCTCGAAGATAGAAAATCCGATCACGAAATTGTAGAAGAATAACAAGAAGTTGTTGGGACCAAGAAATGCGCGGAAGCATTCTGGAGGCTCAAAGAGCTGTTGACAATGACACTAATACTAAAGGTCCCTGACATGGATGTAGACTTCTTAGTTTGCACTGACGCATCCAAGGAAGGCTAAGGCAGAGTCTTGATGCAAGATGGTCGAGTGATCGCTTACATCTTGAGGAAACTGAGAAGGCATGAGGAGAACTATGCGACACACGATTTGGAGTTGTTATCCATTGTATATGCCTTGAAGGTCTGGAGACACTACCTTGTTAGATGAAAATTTGAATTAAAAATTGTCCATTGTGGACTACAACACATCCTTGCGCAAAGCAACCTCAACACGCGACCTCGGCGTTGGTCAGAATTTATTAAGCGAGTATGACTTCAAGATTACTTACATAAAAAGAACAGTGAACTGAGTGGAAGATGCATTGACTCGGAGACCACACATCTTTCCGGTGTTGCCTCTTCAGACGAATCTACATGAAAAGATTCTAACTTTACAGCACGACGATGACTGGTACAAAGAGGTCGAGGATTTTGTTTCGGACTAAACACAATGATGGTACTGATATTTGAAGGATTTATGTTTGACAATGATGGATTATTGAGGGTTAAAAATCAAATTTATGTACCACCGAATGATGAGTTGAGGAGCTTGATCCTAGACGAGGATCATAGAGTAGTATACATGGCTCACTCGGGAGTCACAAAAATGAGGGAGGACCTTAAACCCTTATTCTTCTGGAAGGGATTGAAGACAGACATAGTTGACTATGTGGCCAGATGTCTAGGATGTCAGCGGGTAAAGGTTGAACATAGACATCCAGTAGGATTACTACAGCCACACACTATTCTGGAATAGAAATGGGAGGTTATTTCAATGGATTTCATTGTTGGATTTCCACTAACGGCAAGGAGACTTGACTTGATTTTCGTAGTAGTTGACACTCTGATGAAGAGTGCTCATTTTATTCCTGTGCGTATGATGTATCAAGAACCTGACATAGCTAGAGTTTTCATTAATGAGATTGTGAGGCTGCATGCAGTGCCTAAGAGGATTATATCAGATCGAGGATCAGTGTTTATTGGATGATTTTGGATGAGTTTCCAAGAGGCCTTGGGAACCCAACTTAACTTCAGTACTGCATATCACCCAAAGATTGACGGGTAGACCGAACGAATGAAATAGACCTTGGAGGACATGTTGCGCATGTACGTTATGGACCAAAAAAAGCGTTGGGAAGAATTCTTGCCACTGGTGGAATTCACTTATAACCACAATTACCAAAACACCATTAAGATGGTGCCTTTCAAGTTTATTTATGGGCGACCATGTCGGACGCCTTTGAGTTGGGAGTGGCTTGAGTATAGGGTCCTGGTGGGACCGAAAGCGATCCAAGAAATGGAAGATTAAATGAAAACTATAAGACAAAGGATCAAGGAAGTGCAGGTTCGACAGAACCATTATGTCGATGTGCGTCGTGTCGACCGTAGTTACGATGTGGCGATCGAGTATTTTTGTAGCAGAAACCACATAAGCGTTCGATCAAGTTCGAAAAAGGGGATAAACTATCTCCTAGGTTCGTGGGATCCTACGAGACTGTGGAAAAGAGAGGCTTGTGGCCTAATGACTATCCTTGCTTGATTCCTTGAGGCGTATGCACGATGTTTTTCATGTATCTATTTTGAGACATTATATTAGTGATCCTACACATGTTATTGACAGGAGTTCCTTGCAGGTATCAGAGGAGGGGGCGCTCATGGTTGAGTCAATATGCATCTTGGATCATCGCATTCGATAGCTACGATGTCGAACAGTAGAGCAAGTCAAGGTTTAGTGGGACAACTATAGTACACACTCAGCGACCTGGGAAGATGCATAGGATATGCGCCAGGAGTTTCCATTTGTGTTTGATAGATAGACTTATGATGCTGTGATACACATTATTTCAGTACTTATACTGTGAAATTTCAGGACGAAGTTTAGACCAAGATGTATGTAACATCCCACTCTTTCACAGACTAAGCGAACTTATTCTTTGAGGACACTTTCTCACAAGTGATCCGAATTATTATACTATTAAACATTTGATTTGGATTATGAGGCATTATGGGTTGATGACATGTTGTTTTGCTACATTGACATAGACGGGTGCTATTGACTCGGCTTCACTGAGTGTCCAGGATTTTGGACCTGAAGGATGCAGAGGTATCGATGGAACACCTTGGACTCTGGATCGAGTCAGGGAGTGAACTATTGGGGTTTGATCATTTTATGTGTGATATTAGTGCATCTGATTAGATGATATGATTATGGATATATTTTTGACATGATTCATTGATGATGCAGGCTAACGATAGCTTTCCGACCAGACTCACATGTGGAGTAGAGGGGTCACGCAGGACTACCATAGATGTTGAGGGAGAGGTATGGACAACAACCCTGCCACAACCTACGAGCACTCCCACTATGGCTCGAATTGTAGGTTAGCGATTACCTAATTCAAGAGGACCCACGATGCTGTGAGGGCAGACTAAAACAGTCGTTCACGATGATTCTAAGGGGTGTGCAATAAGGCAGGGGTCTTATTCCTTATAGGCCCTTAGTCTTCCACAGGATCACCTGGCAAAGTTTTGACTCTAGGGTTTTTTAATGTCTACCAAGTCATTGAAGAGGCGAGTGGCACCCTTGGAGCACGTGGTGTGTCCTGAAGGGCACGTCATGCAAGAAAAATGGAAAGAGGCGAGTTACACCCTTGGATCACATAGTGCATCCTAAAGGGCACATCGTGCAAGAGAAACAGAAAGAGGCGAGTGACACCCTTGGAACACCTAGTGCGTCCTGAAGGGCACGTCGTGTTGTTATTTAATAATTGGATAAAACTAGATGTATTTAGGATGAATAACATGTTAAGGAAGATTTAAAACTTTCCCCTAATAAAACGTCACCTAGCCTAGGAAAATAAAGTCTAGGTCTAAATTATATTTGTGATAACATTTATCTCTCTCTC